>PVJA010033617.1:0-23180 GCA_004027025.1 Myocastor coypus | reverse complement strand
AAAAAAAAAAAAAAAAAAAAAAGAAAAAGGAAGGAAGGAGTGTCTCCAGCCACTACCACCTCCACTGAATTGTAAGGACCTACAGTGCAAAGACTGGTGAGCAGGAGATTGTGCTTGGGCAAATGCTTCTTTTGAAGATGAACTATTTATAAGACCAATAAGAAGATGCACCTTTCTTTCTTTCTTTTTTTTTTTTAATTTTTCAATTCTTTTATTGTTTAAATTTAACAATGGTTATATTACATATTTTCATCATCGGATCAGTTTAGATTAATACATATAGGTATATAAGATTGATCAAACAACTAAACATTAACCTTTCTAAATCCACATTACTTTTTTTTTTTTTCTTGCTGGGTGGTCAAGGGCAAGTCGAAACAAGACCTGTATAACAAAACATTCATTTTTTTTTTTTTTTGTATCTTCCAGGGCTTTCTTTCTTTCTTTCTTTCTTTCTTTCTTTCTTTCTTTCTTTCTTTCTTTCTTTCTTCATAGATCGTACTGGTAATGATTCTCCTGGGATTACAGGCATGCCCAGTCTCAATCTCCATCTCAGCGTGCCCTGGGGGTGGGGACGGCATGGCACTCCGGGGATCAAACCCCAGCTGCTGTGCTCTGCCTAAGTAGATGCTAGAAGATGCTCTTTTCAATTGTCCATTTGTAGGAAGGAACAGTCAACCAAAAGACTCTGTTTTGGCCACTTACATGTGGTAGGAAGCCAAGGGAATTTTTCCATAGGGTGGTTCATACCTGGCATGAGTTTTTGATAAGAAAAATATCCGGATCCTTATTTGTGTATGTGTGTGTGTGTGTGTGGGGGGGGGAATCCAATCCAGGCATTTCAGATACAAAACACCCCTTTCTCCTTAACTTGTGTGGTACCATGATCCTTACCCGTGGTCACTCTTGCCCTTCAGAGAATGTGTCTTTTTCACCTTCAATAAATGTACAACATGCAGTAGGGTGGTGAACAGCAGAGGCAAGAGCTTCTCTGAGATTTGGCGTCCAGACACTGAAATACAGCAATGTGAGGAAGAGACAAAGGAGAGAAGGCCCTGGGGCCCAGGCAGGATCTGAAGTGACATCTGAAGCCCATAAAGAGAGAGAAGAGAGAGACTTCAACAGAGGAGGTGGCAGAGGCAACACGTTCTCCCTGAGCTGGACTCACTGGTTGGAAAAGGTGGCTCAAGCCTGCAGAGGTACAGTGATTTGATCTCAGAGGCTTCCACAGACAAATGCACCCATGGAATGGAGCAGTGGACTACAGTGCCTGGAGAGTTATTTGGGCTCAGGTGCCCCCCAGAAGAGGGCAACTGGCTGGTAGCCATCTTGGAGAGGGGACAACTGAGCTCAAAACTCAGAACAACTTTGGGTTGGCTCAATCTAGTTAAGCCAAGTTATAGGGTCAGGCTGCTGAGTTCAAATTGATGGAAGTCAGGGAGCCAAATTTCAAGACTGCCAGATTTCAAGCTGGCAAGAGGCATGTGTACTGTTTAAGGCTGAGCAAATCTGGTTCCAGCTTCACAGCCAGAATCCAGCCTAAATTTCAGTGGAACTAAAAAAGCAGGTTTGCTGAGATTATCCACTACTCCACAGTAAAGCTATGGCTGGCTAGCTGGGATTACTCAACTCAGATGGAGACTGTACACCTTATTTACCAGAGATGGAAGAGATATGCCTTGAAGTCAGTTCTTATTCTTGTCTCCCTTCTTTGTTTTGCTTTAATTTTCTTGACTGTTACTGTTGCATGAGTGCATGCACAGCTTCTGATTGTGGTCTGCTGTTTTTATTTCTTCCTTTTCTCTTTCCCTGTTTTTTTTTCACCAATTCCCCAAGGTCTGCATGATCTTCTCTTCCTCTTCCTCTTCCTACTCTTCCTCTTCCTCTTCCTCCTCTTCTTTTCCTCCCTTTCTTCTTGTCACTTTCTCTCCCTCCTCCTCTTTTTTCTTTTCTCATTCTTCCTCTTCTTTCTCTATTGTATTACCCAGTCCCTCTCAGATTTTTCCTCACTTGACAATAAAATTTCCGTGGGCTTATTTATTACAACAATTTCTAGTTTGTTTTAGATTTTGTTATGTAATTACAAATCTAGGCCATACAATCAGAGGTGGCAAATTAATAGTCACTATGGTTATTTTCTAGATTGTGTTTGATGCTATCATTATTGTTGATTGTATCACTTTAGTCAAGGTGACACAATTGTTCTAATCAGTTTTTCTTCCTTGTATACCAAGACTGCATAAGGATCATAAAAAATGCTATAGGCCAGTGGAAAAGATCAAGATGCTGGTCCAACAAGGCAGCAACCTCAAAATTCCAAAATTTGAAGAGGTAAGTTCTTGCAACAGTCTCAAAATTGAAAAGGCAGCTACACTTGAAAGACACAGCTGACAAGTATTCATTTCTTAAGAGTTCTAAATACTAGCAATAAAGCTACTTGTCAACCAAGAAATTACACTAAAAGAAAATGCGAGCAAGATGTAACCCCACATGTTCAGCTCACCAAAAGCAAACCTAGGGGCAATGTGGGTCAACTCAAAAGCCACTCGCCTGGACACTCTGATGTGTTAATAGAATAAGTAACGAAGCAGATAGATGAGACTCTAGAACAACTCAAATTGAAGAATTTCTCAGACAACTGCAGCAACAGTGACCATAATCAAGGACATACTTAGTGACTGCAGAGCACACAAATTAAAATAGATAGAGGAGTTAGGGGCCAGGGAAATAGCTCAGTAGAAAAAGTGCTTGACTGGCAAGCACAAGGTCCTGAGTTCAATCCCCGGTATCAGAAAGAGAGAGAGAGAGAGAGAGAGAGAGAGAGAGAGAGAGAGACAGAGACAGAGACAGAGATAGAGACAGAGAGAGACAGAGAGAGAAAGAGAGGAGTTTAGGAGAATGTTGGGAACCATGAATTTCCAACTAAGGAAAGAAATGGAATCCATGAAATAGATTCACATGGATTAAAAACTTCATTGACAGTATATACAGGAAATTAGCCAATGTGAGGACAGAATCTCAGATACAGAAGACAGGATTGCAGTTAGTGATCATGAAAAGAAAGATCTCTTAAAAATAGCAATGAAGGGGCCCGGCAGGATGGCTCAGTGGTCTAAAGTGCCTGCAGGTGGCTGCAGGGACTGCAGTTCAATCCCCGGCACCACATGCTGTGCCAGCCCTGCCCTCAGGGCAGGCTGAGCCAGCCATAAAAATAAACAAACAAACAAACAAACAAAAGTTCTGAAACAAGAAAGAAATTAAATAAAATAAAAAAAAATAAAAAGTGAGACCCTGTCACAAACAATTAAAAAAAAAAGCAATGAACCACAAAAAAATCAACACAGAAGCAGCTAGATGCTGCAAAGAAGAATGACATAAGATGATTGGAGTCAAGAAAATGTAGGAGATAGCACAATTGATTAAAAAAAAAATTGACCAAAACCATAGCAGAAAACTTCCCCACCAAAGAAAATGCATTTGACATACATTTGTATAGGTGAGGAATATAGAACTACAATTATCCATGATAAAAACTACAGCAAGGTAATCATAGTCAAGATTGAAGGAATTCAACCCAAGAATGGAATATTAAAAGCTATTAGAGAAAAGAAGCAAATCATCTATAAAGGAAAACTCACCAGAATCAGAGAAGACTTCTCAACACAAACCTTCAAGTCAAGGACAGCTTGGGGTGGAGTATTTGAAGCTATAAAATAAAACAGCCTTCTACCTGGATTGATGTATTCTACAAACTACCTTTCAAAACTGATGGAGAAATAAGATACTTCCATGATAAATAAATGTACATCTTTGCTTCCTTTTCGGTGTGCCTTGTCCAAGTCTTTGTCTGGGGCTCCAAGAACCTGGAAAGAATCCCCAGTGTCTCCCCCTGCTCCTCCCCAGCCTAATACTAGGCCTTACACATCCTCAAGGTGAAGACACTAAACAGTTCTCTGCACAAAGTCAGAATCCAGCAAACATTCATTTATTTGAATCTAGGTTTGCAGAAAAAATCAGTTCTTAAAGTAGTGCGCACCAGGCTAAGTGCATTATGGTCCCTCATAGGCATCGTTACCCTTTACAGCGTAGCACTTTTAAGAGGACCAAATGTTCATGATGAAACTTCAGAAAGATGTTTTGTCTCTTATTACCAAAAGAGTGGTACAGACTGCATTGATCTGTTGTAGTCAAGTCCTTAATTCTCAGGCAATCCTGAAGCAGTTCACTTTATCTGGGAGGAGAACAGCTAGTGAGAGAACAGTTAATATGGGCTTTGGTCAGTTTTCATAGCTCCTGAACTTGCTAAGTTGCTTAAGTATTTTTCCCCCTAGCTTAGCTATTGATTGACTGCATCTTTTACTGTGTGTATAGTGTCATCTTGTGGCCATGGGGCGTACGACCTTCACATTTTCTCTAGTCTGCTGGGGTTGTTTTCTGGGTGCTCACAAGCTCTGATAACTGTGCTTCTGTTATTCCATTTTTTTTTTTTTTTCTGCATTGGGGGTCAAATATAGGACCTCCCACATTTTAGGCAAGCACACTGCCACCAAATGCTCTAGTCCCAGTTCCTGTTATTTATCCTTATTTCTGAAGTCTGGAGTATTTCCAAGTGAAAAATGTAAGTTATTACTGGGTGAAAATATATATGGTTTACTGCTAAGCCAACTCCAGCTGAGCTTCATCTCACAAGAGTATACTTGTAATTTATGACTCGAATATTTGCGGTTATTGTATTTTGTGCATTTTCCAACTTCTCTCTTGTGGTGCTCTGAGGGCTGTTTTCCCTCTGAAGTCAGGGTTCTTGTTTTGAAGAAAGATCCCATGTAAACTTGAGGATGTGGCAGAAGTGGTCTTTGGAAGGCATGGGAAAGACAGAGCTCAAGATCACACCAGGAAAGCCTTCCTCAGGCGAGACTTTTACAGCAAACTTTCTGTTAGGTGCTGTGGAGGCAGTGGATGAAGAGCAGGAGGACACCTGAGTCACACCCTGTGCTGTAGCCTCAGGGAGAAGCACGGAGGAATAATCCTCATACGCAGGGAGGATAAACTTTAGGCAATCCGGGTGACCACGAGGGTGGGGCAGGGACAACCAGAAGAAGCTAGAAGATATTGTGAACACATCGTTCCCAGCATGCACTGAGTCCTCCCTAGTCCTCAGGTCAGAACCGCCCAAGCTCTTCAGTCATCCATCCATATCTGAGGTGGAGAAGAGGCTGGGTTCGGGATGTAGTTGGTCCAATGGTGCTCACTGAGGGAATCAGCCCAGGTGTAGGAAATCTACCTGGAAAATTCTGTTGGATTTTCAAAATTTACAGTCGTCCTGTTGATGGTATCAAAAGCCTCTTATCTGACAAACCAGGCCAACTCATCACTTTTCCTCTGACTGGTTGTTTATTCATCAATCAACTATTATCTCCCTGGTTGAGTTCTTTCATATACTTTGATAGAATAAGCAGTAAATGACAAAGATCAAAGGGTCCTTCTTCCCTTCAGTTATCTCAATACTCAGTGGGGATGGAGGCAACAAATATATATATATATATATATATATATATATATATATATATATATATATATGGCATATTTGGATTTTTAAATGCAGGTATATATTCTCCATCTAATTGTCTCAGCGTGGCTTGTGTGTTGGTGGGTTTTTCTTATCTATGGAGCAATACAGCTTCATTCTCATCCACTGATGGACTGCTACAGGTTTCAGAATTTTCAGGACCACAGTGAATTATAGTAAGTGGAAGGCATGAGGAACGGGAGGCAACCTCTGAAACATCTTGATGGTATAAAGAGAACTAGTGGGATAATGAAGCCTACGAAGTGAAAGCTTTAGTTAGGGGCTGAGAGATAGCTCAGTGGTCTAAGTGCCTGCCTGGCAAGCACAAGGACCCAGGTTCAACTCCCAGTACCACATGTTGTCCCAGCCCCGGAATCCCTGGGGCTGGGTGTGGTGGCACATGCTTGTAATCCCAGCACTGGTGACAGGAGGCTGAGACAGGAAGCTTGCTATGAGCCCTAGCTGCACAGCTAGACCATGTAACCAATTCATAAATAATTTGAAAAATTAAAGAAGTGAAAACTCTAGGTCTATGTCCATTGTAGGGTAGCAGAATCTTCGAAGGTAGATTATGACAAATGAAGGATACATTTTGCAATTTCTAGATCTAGAAGGTCCCTGAAGGAGATCAATATCCTAACTATGTATGTTTCCCTGGCAAGTTGCTATTTTAGAAAAACGAATGTCCTCTGCAGACTTAGGAATGGCTCTGGAATAGTTGACCTTTTTATCTCTTATCCCTGGTTATCTTCTTTGTTTTGGAAATCAGTTTGGCTAGTAATAAAATAGCCATTCTTGCTTGCTTAGTTTCCATCACCGTCACCATCACTGTATTTTAGTGCAGGGTCTACAGAGTTTCACTACACAGATTGGACTCGTAGTGATTCTCCTGTTTTCAGCTTCCCAAGTGTGGGGATTTTAGGCACGCGCCACCATACCCAGTCTCAATGGCAGTCTCAGTGCGCCCCGGATGTGGGGCTCGCACAGTGCACCAGGGATCAAACCCTAGCCATTTGCTGGGCTCTGCCTGGGCAGGCGCTTTAGTCTGCTGAGCTACTTGGCCGGCCCCATAATGTGTCTTTAAAAAAAAAAAAAAAAAAATTTTTTTTTTTTTGGTTTCAGAACCTTTGTTTGTTTATTTATTTTTATGGCAGGCTTAGCCTGCCCTGAGGGCAGGGCTGGCGCAGCATGTGGTGCCGGGGATCGAACCGCGGTCCCTGCAGCCGCCTGCAGGTGCTTTAGACCACTGAGCCATCCTGCCGGACCCCCATAATGTGTCTTTTTCATCTTTTTACTTTTCACTTGTTGATGCCTTTATATTTATTGTGTGCTTTTATAAATAGCATTAGGCTTCTTCTTCCTTCCGACATTTTCTGGTTTCTAAGGGAAAGCTTTGCAGCAATTATTCATGTTGGTAAGCATAAGCTGCATTTTGGGGCATTTGCTTTCTTTTTGTCCCACCTGCTTTTTCACTTCTTTTTTCTCCTGTGCTTTCTTTTTTCAGTGATGTGTATATTAGGATTCCACCCTTGATTGACTTTTAATTGCCCCTCCTGTGTTTATTGTTTAATTGGTTGTTCTTGTTGAGGAAATATAATTGAAAACAAGATCTCTTGCCAATCTAGAAGACCTTTTCATAAAGGCAAAAGAAAAAGTTCTATTTTTAAATAAGCAGTAAGCCAGAATGTGATGTACACCACTGGCAACCTATAAAGAAATTGCCAATACAGGAAAATTTTCCTCCTTTTTATACAGCCAAGAAAATACATGTGTACAAGAAAAAGGATAACTTGCCCTCGGGTGAGAGGGTTTGCTAGCGCCCTCTGTTGACGTAATTCCATTATCACCACTAACTGCCTTTAAAGAAATAATAGGTGCATGGTAAAATATACGAATCCAATTTTAATTTTTAAAAATCATTTTTTTGTTACGGGGTCTCTCTATGCAGCTCAGACTCCTAGTGATCCTCCTGTCTCAGCCTCCCCAGCACTGGGATTATAGGTGTGCTCCACCATGCCCAATTTCGGTGGCCAGCTCAGTGCTAGACAGGCATGGCATGCAGTACTGGAAATTGAACCTGGGTCCTTGCACTTGTCAGGCGGGTGCTTAGACTGCTGAGTCATCTCCCCAGACTGGGTCCAGTTTTAATCTTCAGCATGTACAAAGCCAGTTGCCCCACCCCCACATACACACATATACTCTGCTGGTTATTTATTTACTTATTTTAGTACAGGGTCTGCAGGGTCTCACCACATAGATCGTACTCTAGTAGTGATCCTCTTGTTTTCAGCCTCCTGAGCACGTGCCACCATGCCTAGTCTCAGTCACTGTGTCAGTGCACTCCAGGGGAGGGGCTAGGTAGCATGGCACACCAGGGATTGAACCCCAGCCGCTGCATTCTGCCTAAGCAGGTGCTTTAGTCCACTGAGCTATCTGGCCAGCCATTGACTTGTTTAGTTTTTAAAATATTATCTCTGCAATGTTTTGTCTTTTAGACTGGCAATCACTATGCGCTATTTGGTTAAACTGCTGAACAGGCAAAGCTGGGAAAAACAGAACATGTTTTCCTTTTGTACGGGAAATGGATGGAAGGAAAATGCCTGGTCCCAAAGGCAGCTCCTTCGCTGTGTGTGTGTGTGTGTGTGTGTGTGTGTGTGCGTGTGTGTGTGTGTGTGTGTGTGTGTGTGTGTGCGGCTCTGCCCACAACTTAGCCTTGAAGAAGCTGCTGAATTAAACCTGCATCTCAAACCTCGCGTCCATGCTTTTCCTAAAGGTCTTTCTATGGCTTACTTTCTCTGTCAGGAAGCCACTACCCTCTTTGGTTTAGCTCACACTGAGTGTACACTGTTACACTTTAATCTGGCTGGAGGTTCCTGTCCTGGTCCCTACGTAACCCACAACTGCCTGGCATAGTAGGAGGTAAATAAATTGAAAGCCTAATTTAATGTTTTTTTTTTTTTTTAACAACAAATAGCTGAGTCTCAGGCAGCCACAGCAGCTAGCTTCAGCCAGCTGCAGGCCACACCCTAAGCAGCTGCTGTCCACTTCAGGTAAATGCTGAAGGGCTGTTCTAGTTTGCTTCTGTTTTGCCTTTAAATCCTGCTTGCCCACTGGTGGAGCAGAATTCTGCACACCTCTTCCAGCTCCAAGACAGCCCGATATCTTCAGTTATTGTTCAACTAAATGGTTCCACTTGTTTATAGCTTTGCTGTAAACCAAACAATCCTAAATTTTAACCACCTCTGTGGCAACCCAACAACCCTCCAACAAACCTGCCTTTAGGGTGCACTGCTCCCTGACAATCTAGCCGTGATCCTTGTAAAATGTAATGGCCAACAGTAGGGCAAAGCAGATGGCCTTGCGCCAGTAAGACAAGAACATGGAACTGCTTTTATTTAAATATCCAAATACAGTCTCTTGAAGAACAAATGTAAAAACTAATGCAAGTCAACTTTTCAGAAACAGAGAAAGTCACTTCAACATTTGAGAAACACGTTAGGCTTTTCAGACCGGACCACATTTTGTTTGCTTTGAGAACACAGGTCATATTTACACTGTCACTCTGAGCAAGATACTCCTGCTACATTCTGGGCAAAATATGTAAGACTGGAAAAAAAAAAAAAAAGAAGAAAAGAAAAAGAAGAAAAAAATTCGGGAACATCACTAAGTAGAGTGTAATCAACTCCAGATCATGTAAGAAGCGACCTTCATCTCAACCAGAGCTTCTGATGCCTAAACATAGGTGCCCTTACATTTATAGTTAGTGAACTGAGCTGTACAAACCCTTTAAAATTTTTTTTTAATTTTTTTTTTTTTTAATTATGGCCGGATCAGCCTGCCCTGGGGGTGGGGCTGGTGCAGCATGTGGTGCTGGGGATTGAAATGAGGTCCCTGCAGTTGCCCAAGCTTGCTGAAGCAGGTGCTTTAGACCGCTGAACCATCTCGCTGGGCCCTGTACAAATCCTTTTTATAACATAATTCAATACATGATACTTTTTAAAAGTCTACTAAATATAACCCATGTTTCAATTTCTTAGCAAATATCTTAAAAATCAAGAAATTAGACAGTGTTTAAAAATTATGAAAGTCATTCTGTGGTTTGTAAATATTTCTATTCATTATTGGTATCTATCTTTATATATCTAAACATTACTGTTTCTAGGAGTAATAAAATATAACCTTATTTAAGAGACAAACAACCTACATAACTTTTTGTATTTTTATTTTCAATTTTTTTTGAGACAAGATCTTACGATGTAATTCAGACTGGCTGTGAACTCCCTATATATAAACCCTGGCTGGCTTCAAACTCTTGGCGATCCTCCTGCCTCAGCTTCCCAAGTGCTGGGATTATAGGCATGTGTCAACATTCCTGGCCATACAACTTTTCTAAAAAAATAAGGCAAGGATACTGTGCAAACTCAAGTCAAATATTTAAGGTTCTTATGATATTTACTACTTGTATAATAAGTTACAATCAGCTGGTCAAAGGCTTTGAGACAGCAAAATAAAATTATAATTTGAAACATTTAAGTGTAGAAAAATAGTGTTTTGATATTTTTGGCAATTGGCTTATAAGCTTTAAATTTCACAAATATTTCTTTTTTTTGGCAGCTCTGTGAGTCACAGAGGATGTAAGGCAGTGAAATGGCTGCTGTGCCTACCACAGGGAAGAAGGTGGCTGGTGGACTTAGCTGCTCTAAGCCACAGCTATTAAAGACATCCTGAGGTTTTTATTCCCTATAGGATATTATTAGTGTTGTAAGTAAAATTATATTTACAAATTTTGTCCCTGATTATCCAGTTGAATTTGAAGTCTTCAAAATTTTCATGACTGAGACAAGAAAAAAAAAATGGCATGTTTAGAAGCATCTAACATTATGTACACACATGTCATGTGCACAGAAACATGTGTTCCTATTCTAGTATTTCAAGTTTAATCAGCTTCACACAAATTAAAAGGAAAACCATCCACAAAACTGGGATAGGTAGATCTTTGGATAAAGGAGCTGTCCCCAGAATACAGAACATGAACATGAAATGTTAACATGATTCACAGAGACCCAACTGTGCTTCTGGGTTGCTCTCAGAAGACGGATTTATCTTATGCTGTTTTGTGAACAGCTTACACAACTTACTAAAAAGCACTAACCAGCATCACCACTATGCCCACTGTGATTCATAAAGCATTTCTGAAATACACCCCTGGAAGCAGAGAAGTGTGGGCCTTGGAGTTTCAGTGACTGAGAAAAAAATTTAAGCTCAATGCATACGTGCCTCGGCATGTCTGGGAGGCTCGTGAAGAGCTGAGAGGATGGATAACACACCTGTAGCACTGCTAGTGAGACCCCGGGTGCATCTGTGGCTGGCCGCCGCTTAGGCATACGAATGATGCACAGTACTGTGCTTGGTGACCCTGGTGGAGGATGTGGTCATGGTAGACTGGGACTGGCCAGATCCCTCCAAAGCAGAACGTGGCAGAGCCTCAGGGATCCCAGCCCCAGAAACCATGGCCTTACCAGCCTTCCCCGAGGCTTCAGGGGCAATCTGGTACGTGGATTCTAGAGTAGAAGCAGGGGTCAGTACTCTTTCTGTCACTGTCACATTCTGTCGTACAGCCCCATTGGGTATGGCCAGCACGGGCTGCACACCAGAGCTGGGTGCCAGGACACTTTCTGTTTCCCTCACCATAACATACTGTGCCTCTTGCAGATTGTGGGCACCTTGCAGAGGAAGGGGGATGCCCCCATTAGGCTGGATTACTCTTTCGGTGACCACGACATTACCCTCCCCCGCATAGTGCTGATCTACCAAGGTGGAAGCTGGCGCGTACACTCTCTCTGTTACGACAAGGCTCTGGGGCTGTCTGGAACCCAGGATCACAGTGCTTGGGGGCCCAGCAGAGCCTGTGGTATAAGACGTTTCTGTCATGATGACATTACTGGAAGCCAGCGGGTCAGGAGGTGGCACTGTCTTCTGAGCCTGCCTGGAAGACACCGATCTCTCGGTGACTACTTCCTCAGTGACCATCTCTGCGCTGGCCTCATGCAAAGGCTTGGGAGCTGGGAAGTGGCTGCCAGCGGAGTAGGTGTGCCCTGCACTAACTGCGCTTTGCTCATAGAGTGAGCGTGCGGCGGAGCTCAAGCTTGTTTCTTTCACAGGTTTTTGCCTCTGCTCAATTTCCATATCCACATCTATTTTTTGACCCAAGCAAACCTCAGCTAGTTTCTTGAATTTAAGCCCCAAGTCATCCAAGAAGTGGTCATCCAGCTCTCCTTCAATAAAACTGCAGCAGCCAACTGACCCGTGAAGAGATTCTGTTTCTTCTTGGGAGTAAATCAGGAGGCAGTCTTTGGCCATGTGGTCGTCATCTTCCTCGGTGTAGGAGGCTGCCTTCTAAAGTGGAGGCAAAAGGAGGCAAATACTTAGCAATGCAAATTCACTGTAAAAAAGACCCTGTGTTTCTGTTAAAAATGCAAAACCTGAGTCCAAGTACAAGGAAACTGAGAAATACAAACAAAAACATTGTACATCATGGGTGTGTTCTAAAAAAAATATTAATATGATAAAGAAAGGCGGAGGAGACAGTTCCTGATTAAAGGAGATGCATGTGTTATGACAATCACATAGAATGAGTGTTGTGGGCAGAATCCTGGGCAGGCAAAGTAACTGCTATAGAAGACATTGCAGTAATAAGAAAACAAAAAATACAGATTGGGTCAATTTTAAGTTTTTGACTTTAACTGTACTACATTAATGCAGGAATGTGTGTGTGTGAGAGACAGAGACAGAGAGAGAGAGAGAGAGAGAGAAGGGGGAGCAACTAGCATATGTAAAAAAAATGATAATTGGGTAAAATCTGGGTAAAAACTACACAAGAGTTGAAATGTCTACTAGCAAATTTTTTTAACCACATTGAAATTTTTCCAAATTGAAAGCTAACACACATGCAAGACTGAGTTGAGCAGCTTTAGAGTAGAAAAAGAAGCATTGAAACAATAGCCACAAGGACCAGACAGGAGCTGGGCCGTGAGACTGTGGAGGGAGAGACAGCAGCTCTCACAGATGACATCGTGAGGCCGGCTCGGCCAAGGGACCTCAGGAAGGAAGGAAGGTGGAAAGGAGTCGCACGCTTCAGTAATTTGCAAACTTGGGGAAAACAGCAGAAATGAACCCTTTTGCCCCTGTGAAGGGCTCTGGAGATTTCGGACACTCCTGCCATCTCTGGGCACACGGGGTAATTACGCAACCAGTTTTGGATTTCTTTAGTTCTTTTTTTGGAGAACTGAGGATTGAACTCAGGACCTTGCACTTGCCAGGGAGGCACTTGTGCCCATGAGCTATCTCCTCAGCCCCTCCCTGGATTTCATTTTTCTTCTTCTTCTGATCACTATGCCTATAAGATCTGTACTCCATCTCTGATATTGATACTCTGTGTCTCCTTCTTTTATATCCTAATTAGACTGGTTAAGAGATTTATCAATTTTATTAATCTCTTTGAATAGCTTTTGGTTTCACTGCTTCCACCTTTTGCTTAATGTTGAATGACTTGATTTTGTTTTTGTGGTACTGGGCATTGAACTCGGGACCTTGTGTTTGCAAGCAGGAAGGCACTTACGCCCCTGAACTATATCCCCGGACATTGTTTAATGTTAAATAACATAGGTGGACACTTAGGTTATTGATTTGTGGCCTACCTAATTAATTTTTGTAAATTTTCCCTCAAAATATTACTTTAGCAGTGTCTTGCAAATTTTGATCAAATATGGTTTAATTTTCAGTCAGTTCAACCTGTTTACTAATTGTTGTTTGTTTTTCTTTTACTCATGGGTTATTTAGAATGTGAAATAGTTATTTGATTATATTTTATGTATCATTTTATTATTGATTTTAGGCTTAATTTCTTATTGTTAGATTATCCTGCACAACTGAAATCCTGCTAAATTTTTTAAACTTATGTATCTCAGAATATAGCCTGTACCAAGAAGAATGTGTATTCTGCTTTTGTGGCCATCAAATGTAATGCCAAGTGGGTCCAGTCAGTTGCCAGAGTTGTATATTTTCTACATCCCTAATGGTTTTCTGCTTTTCTTTGAAACTGACAGAAGAGGTTGAAACTTCCAACTATAATTATGGACTTGCCTGTTTCTCTTTTATTTTTATTTTATTTTTTTTTTTTAAGATTTTTAAATTTTATTTATTATTATTATTTTTTATTTCAGAACCCTTGTTTGTTTATTCACTCATTTTCATGGCCGGCTCAGCCTGCCCTGAGGGCAGGGCTGGCGCAGCATGTGGTGCCAGGGATTGAACCACGGTCCCTGAAGCTGCCCAAGCTTCCCCAAGCAGGTGCTTTAGACCACTGAGCCATCCCACTGGGCACCGCCTGTTTCTCTTTTAGTTCTATCAATTTTTGCTTGAAAATCTTAAATTTCTGTTGTTAGGTACTGACATATTTAGGTCTCCACATGAACTGATCCATCTTCCACTATGAAATAAACATCCCTGATTATTCCCACCAATGAAATGCATTCTGAAATCTATTTTGTCTTGAAGCAGAATTTGTTCTTTAGTCCTGCTATTAACCGTTAATTCCAGGTGTATACCTTTGTATTGAGGCTAATCGTTTTTCCTGTAATTTTCCTCAGCATTTTTCATAAACTCCCCTAATAGGGGGTCTTCAGGAGTTGTACTGTCACGTGACTTTCTCTGACTGATGGTATAGGATTATAAAATGGGGCTGAGGCTTCACAAGTCACTGCCTAGGCCTGCTGCTGTTCTTTCCCCAGGACCACGTGGCCACTGAATGGGTCTTAGGTCTCCCAGCCCACACTTTACATATAAAACAAGAAAATAAAAAAAAACCCAAAGTCCTACTTAGATCCAACACAACGGTTACCCTAATACCATCACACTCCCACATAAACACCCTTCTCTCCCACATAAAAACCAAACCTTACATCAGTGAAATAATTTCTTAAGAACTCCTCGCTGACAGTGCCAGCAGCAGTAGCAGCAGCAGCAGCTCGGGCTCGGGCCGCCACCTCTCTGGACGACCCCAGCACTCTCACAGTCTGCGTGGTCTCGGCTCCCAGTCCGGCTGCTGTCGTCCTGTTCGCCTGGGTGACCCCATTGGCAAGGAGGCTTCGGTGTTCCTCCCATCTCACATCCATCTCATTCAAGTCCTGCTGCACTCTGGAAAAGGAGGCAGAGCTGCTTCCCTTCACAGTGGCTTCTTTGGTCACTGTGACACCTACTCCATTTGTCGTTGCTAAGTTCTCCGCATGATCCACTGCCACGAGCGAAGGCACCACCTGCGCACGAAGCAGAGCACAGCAGGGTCAGCGCAGCTGTGGGGAGGACTGGAGGTAAGCAGACTTTGCCAAGGAACAGACCCAGCAAAGACATGTTGCACTGAACCACTCCTATGTGACTCTTATACAGCTGTTCATTCTGCCTGCTTTCATAGCTGAGTACAAACCAGAAAGAAAAAACAGAGCTTCCTCTATGGTCTTGGCTCATTTACTCCACTGGGGCCAATAGCATTTTAACTTTGCTCTAGGGTTCTGTGCTTTCTGCTATGGTTAAAGCACCCTTAGTTTTGTTTTCAGCTGGACACATGGCCATTCACAGTAAGGACTGTAGGCAGGTGATGGTGCACACCTACAATCCCAGCACTCTAGGAGGCTGAGGCAGGAGGGCTGTAAATTCGAGCTTGGTCTGTGCAACTTATCAAGGTCTTGTCTTAAAAAGCACAGGCAGGAGAGACTAGGAATATAGTTCAGTGCAATGGCCCTGTGCCCAGGCCCCAGCGAATCAAGCAGAAGTGGTGTACACAAGTTGGGGGAAATGTGTTCACCTCCAGAGCAGTCCTTCACTCTCCCCGTATCCTATAGTTTGAATGTACAGGCAGGTAGGTGTCTAGAACATGAGGATAGCACAGGTCTGAACGTGGTCAAAGGAGGAGCAGGGAGAGAGGAGGAGCCCAGCGAGGGAGGGGCCGCATATGCTGTCACTTTGAGTTTCTGACACTTGATGCTGAATCTCATCCTACTGGGGTGGCACATGTGAGCAATGAAAGTAAGAGATGTGGCGTGAAGATTAACAGAGCGACAGGAGAGACTCACATCAAATAGTTAAGGGGATCTCACAGTATTTTGTCATGGGCTGGAGGTTTATTTCTATCAGCTGTATGTATGGAAGACAATAGAAACAGAGGACTTTCTGGTTGTGAAAACTTTGTCACTTGACATTGGGATGAAAATTTCTATCCTAGATTGTTATGCAGCTTTGTGTGGCAGTAGGGCTAGATCATGTCATCGGCTTGGAGACCGCAAGGGGAGTGGAGAGCATGCCTCTGGGAATGACTGGGTGGGTCTGGGAAGTGTGACCTTGGTCCTGCATCTGCTCCCCTGCTCCTCCCTCTCTGCACTGCCTCCTTTGCTGTTCCCCTTGCCATGATGTTCTTGCCTTGTGTCCACCAGATTACAGGCTAAATACTGAGACCATGAGTGAAATTAAAGGTGTCCTCCTTGGAGCAATGCATACGGGTATCATTTGCTAGCTATGGGGAAGCTAACACTTTGTCTCTGACCTTTGCTCTGTGTTCTCTGAGTCTCTCCCAATCATGGTCATGTTTTCATTAACACATCACATATCACAGTGCAGTAAAACTCCCTCATCTCTGTCCTGGGAACCAACATGAAATATGTTGTTAGAGGCCTCTGTCTCACAAAGGTGTGTGCACAAAATCTGCAATGACTACTGTTGGGAGAACAACTGGCTTTTGTTCTGCTCTCTCAACACGGGGATCAATGGGGACTTCTGTGACTTTCACAAGCATTTCTTGTGAGGATTTCTCCCCAGCAGCAAGTGAGCAGTCAATTCTGCAGCACATGTCAGTTGGGACCCTCTGCATCATATGTTGGCATTGTCAAATGGTGTCAGATCTCAGACAGACAGGGCTTTGTCCCTGAGACCACCTGTCCCTCCTCCTTTCAGATGTCAAGAAACTATCACTTCCAAGGTTCCAAGAACTTTGGGAGTTGCCCAGTAGAAAATGGGAATGCACATCACACATGTATCTCCCGGTATTACAATATTACTCGCTCATGACCAAAGATATTAGAAACCTAAGCCCCCTCTAAGGTTAGAAAAGATGCTAAGTTGCACGGTTTTCTGGTGAACTGACCTTGTCTTCAGGGGGGGCCCCTTCATTGTTCCAAGGGTGCAGCATCTCTATGGTGCCAGGGATGGGGGTGAAGCCCTTGGCACCCTCTCCGCAATGACACAGCAGCAGCATAAGTGGCACAACTACATAGAAAGCAGAAGAGAGCGCAGAGAAGGTCACACCTGATATTTGCACATCCCTTGATTCAGCGTTTTCCTTTGCCCTCATCCAACTTCTCTAAGTTTGCTTTAGATGAGTGACACCATCCAAAGTCAATGGGCAGCCAATGAGGACTTCTGGGACCTCACAAGCCTTTCCTGTAAGGATTTCTCCCCAGCAGCACACTCCAGTTAGGGCCTGCTAAGGGGCAGAAGGGCACTGACATGCATAAACGCCTTGTTCCTCACAAACAGACCGTCTACAGCACTGGGAATAGTAAACACACATGAGGTGATAAGCAAGTTAGCAAAACCATGCAAAGATTAAATTTTTAGAAACTATTTCCCTAACGTGATTTTTTTGGTAAATTCACTATCCAACAAGAAATATATTACAAAGATCAAAAGTTCGTAAGAGAAAAAAAAAAAAAATATATATATATATATATATATATATAATATATATATATATATATATATATTTAACTTTTTCCCACGTGATTCTGCACAGCCACTGTAGCTTCTGTGATTAACCTGGAGTCTGAGGTCAGCCAGTGGCGACTGAGCAATTTCAATATTCAATAAACACTGATCAAATTGTCTATCATGTGACAAGAGTCACACTGGGTCCCTGAGAGTCCGGGATTAAAAATGTAGCACAAGGATTTCCCAGGGAGAAGCTACAGTCCCAGCTGCAGGACCTACCTACCAGCGGGGTAAGCGGAAGTGGCTCATTTTCTCTTAGGTGTCTCTATTTATAACAACCTGTAGCATGCAGGTAGTGGCATGCAGCTGTGCCGTAAGCTGTAGTGCTGTGGGTTCTACTGGACCCCAGCTAATGACGCTAATGGGCTCCTCTCTGAGACAGTGCAGAATGCCTGCGTGGAGGTGCTTTGCCCAGGTTCTGGGTGGCAGAGAGGGCATTCCATGCCCTTCCTGCCTTGGAGCTGGCTGGTCTGGGACTGAGAACAGTGGGCACCAAAGAAACCTCTCCATTCTTAAAGTGTGGGTGCTGGGTAAATTGTCCCCAGGCTGGGAAGTGACTGAGAAAGCCCTGCAACAAGAGGATTTTGTGAACTTTCAACTATCAGCGCCTGTCTTTTCTTAGTCATCCTCAAAGGTGTTCAAGAATAACTAAGGAAATCAACGACTGCTCTTACACGAAACTGCCGGGAGAGCACTCAAATTACTGAGAGAGTTGAAGGGCGGCCATTGAGACTTACGGAGCAAGAGTAGGAGGGCCAGGAGTATGAGCGCAATGGCCGCAGGCCCCAGGCCCACGTAGGCGTCGCGCTGCACGCCCACGCAGCCACTGCCGTGCAGGCACTCGCACACCGTCAGCTGGAGGACCTGTGTCTCTGGGCAGCTGAAACCCTGAGAGTCCGCGATCAGGAAGGGAATTTCACTCCTCCCGAGCTTGCGTTCACGCTGCTGTATGAGCACGCTGGTTCCTGCGGGCCAGGAGGGGAGAGGGCATTAAGACGTGTGAGCCCCAAGGAAAGGAAGAGGCCAGACTACAGAAAGTTGCCCGTGGGAAGCCTGAATTTTTTTTGATTTCTTATTAGATTTGTGCGGCACATTTGTTAGAATTCGCCGCAGACTTCAAGTACACAGCTGAAACAGCAAAGGATCTGATTTGGACATTTTATTTTCACAAGGATTATTTTAGGCGATAGGTGTGGTCTACCGAGTGCTGGGAACTTTACCACCCAGCAGGAAAACGGTGCAAACTGGCGGTGAGTTAAGGAACACAGGGTATCTTTTGTCTTACCATTTCTTCTTTTTTTTTTTTTTTTTTTCTTGGTGGCACTGGGGATCAAATCCAGGGCCTAGGGAAGCACTACCACTGAGGCACATCCCTGACCCCTACTCTACCACTTGTTAAATAAACAAATAGTACTAAGCAGTTTTCAAACATAGATTACAAGAGAGAAGAGCGTAAGCCCTGTGTGCTGTTCCCTGTCTTAATGATTTCTAATGACAATTATTTTTGTTTTCACTAGTTCCTTCCCCTTTGTTCCCAACCAAATGTGTTCAACATTTTGAAAGCGTCATATCTACGAGAAGGTTGAAAGAATACCGTTCATATTTTGCAATGACACATTCTTTCTATATCTGCGCAACTGGGAAAAAGAGCTTTCTGAACTATTGTGAACTATGTTATAGATAGCAGGACATTCTTCTGCATGGACTTTCTAAGATGACAGAAGATCAATGAAAAGTATGTTATTGGTGTAAAAATACCTCCCAGTATATAACTCACTAGCCCATATTTCATTTGTCATAATGTTCTTGCATAATGCCCAAGAGGTCTCCATCCTCTCTTTTGACCTTACATCCAGCCAAGCATCACACATTTCTTGTAGTTTGTCATTCATTTTTTGGTATTTCATTCACAGTTTCAAAATCATTTATTTCAAAGTCTGTTCCACAGTGAGTTTGTTTTACTGCTTCCTCACCACTGGATTCAGATGATGCATGTTTTTGGCAAGAAGATGACACAGGAAGTGTTCTGTGAAACAGCTCTTATCTTTTTTCTTGCTTTGACACTGTCTTACTGTGTAGATCAGCCTGTCCTTGAACTCACTACATAGCTCAGGCTGGTGTTAAACTCACCATGATCCTCCTGCCTCAACCTCCCAGGTGCTGGGACTACAGCTGCGCATCACCATGCCCAGTAAAAATGTCTAGTTTTCACATGAGCAAAAATTATTTATTAGACTATATGTATACTAGTTACTAAAAATAATTCACTGGATGGGTATGGTTGAAAAATATAATTTTAGCACTCTAGAAGGCTGAGGGTGGAACAACGAAAGTTTGAGCCCAATAATTTAATTAGTAACACAATGATCATTTAATAACTTAATGAACCCTGCATCAAAAAATAAAATTTACTTGCAGGATAATGATTAAAACAACAACAACAAACAACAAACAACTATACATTTAGTGCTTCTCAGCCTTTTGGCTAGGACCAAGTGTAAAAACTTCATGATTTATTACTTGAGTTGCCTGCTTTCCCTCCCTCTTTCCTTCCCTCCCTCTATTTCTCTCTCTCTCTCTCTCTCTCTCTCTTTCTTTCTTTCTGTTCTCTGCAGTCCTGCTGCCTCAGCCTCCTGAGTGCTGAGATCACAAGCGTGCACCACTATGCCCAGCTCATTGCTCCTTTTGAAGAAACAGCTTCACGTTTTAAATTCTAAATTTTATGGAATGTGGTATGTGTGGTTAGTGTGACATATTTTAAAATGATCTCTTAGGCTTGCTCTGGGGGATTTGTTTAAGGAGTATAAACTCAGGAACACCTAGCCTGGGAGCTTGAAACTAGGAAATGTGGAGAAAGGGGATTCTGCAGCCTAGGCTTTCTTCTCCACTGCTGTTCAGGGTGGAGCCAGTGCCTCAGACT
The DNA here is from genome assembly GCA_004027025.1 of Myocastor coypus. NCBI lineage: Eukaryota > Metazoa > Chordata > Mammalia > Rodentia > Myocastoridae > Myocastor > Myocastor coypus. The sequence goes on along the minus strand of PVJA010033617.1, from coordinate 2,880 downwards.
CATCAAGTCAATGCCAGATGGCCTCTGAGGGAGTAATGAGGAGGGGAACGGGATTTCTACTCTCTCAGTTATCATTTTAGGAAAAAGTGGCTTGACTTAATCACAACAAACTGTTTGTATTCTTTGTACCGCAGGCAGTAAATACAACTAAGTCTGACTCACTTACCTATGAATTTTCTGAGTTTAAACTTTCTTTTTTTTGCGGTACTAGGGACTGAACTCAGGACCTTGAGCCAAGTGCTTATTCTACTGAGCTGAATTTAAATATTTTCCCCAGGTAAATACAGACAGTTGGAAGCTACTGCTTATCCCAACAGCTGGTCACCTTCTTATATAACTGTGATGAAAGCCTGGGCTACATAGAATCCTTCCTTTCGATTGCACAATCACATGAAGAACATCCTCAGGCACTTCCAGTTACAACTCTGTGACATAGGTCCTGAAGTTTTATGTTCCTAAGACGATGACAATTTAAGAACTTATCAAGCTGAAACACGGCACAACACCCAGTTAATACAGGGGTCAGAGCCACATGGCCTGGGCCAAAGCCAGCTCTAGCTCTCAATACCCATAGCCTTGGAAGTGGGTAAACCTTGCTGTGTCTGTTTCCCTACCTATCTGATGATCACACCAAACCTCTAGAGCTGTTTATTAAAAGATGTTTAAGACAACGGCCAGCAAATCCTAAGCTCCACAGATTTCTTAGAAAAAATAAATCTGTCGGGATTCCAGCAAGGTTCATACAAAACTGATTTAGGCATCTTGCTCATAGAAAGGCAACTCGATCAAACATTTATCCTGCTGGGAATCCTAGACCTCACTGAGTATAAACTGAATACCTCCCAGGGTTTGAGTCCTGTGATGAAAACTAAGTTGGGTCCTGGGCCCAGGGATCACACTGCTGAAAACATGAGCAGTGTCTATTGTCCCTTCCAGGGAGGCCAATCTTGGCCAACGTTGGGTGTAAGTGACTGCTTCACGTGAGCATACAGTTAGGGTTTGTGTCTAGATGGCCCCCGAGGGCCTCAGATTTTAAGGGATTGTCGGAGGTGGCTGGATCTAGAGTGTGTGGTGCTGGGATCAAGGGTGTTCAGTTACTAAATCAATCCACTGACTGGTTTGGCATACTGCTTAGCATTAAGGGTATGGGTGCTACACCTGCCCTAGAACAGATGGCCTGCATAAAATATAAGGGATAGAAAGGGGCCCTTACCTGCCTGTTTGATGTGCACTGCTTTTCCCCTTTGAAGCCCCTCTGCCATGCCACCCTGCCTTGGAGCCATTTGACTATGGACGGAAACCACTATGAACCACTATGAACTATGAGTTAAGTAAACCTTTTTTCTTTTAACTGTGAGCATTGGTGTTTTGTCTCAGCAACAAGAAAAGTAACTAAGACATACATAGATCCTAAGAAGACCTGCCATCAAACAAAAGAATACTTAGGGCCAGCCACATATCTCAGTGGATTAAAGCACCTAAGTGTCTACAAGCAGGTGCAGGGGCTGGGATTTGATCCCTGGGCCTGCTGTGCCCAGCCCACCCCCAGGGTGCACTGAGATGGCAATTGGGACTGAGCGTGGTGGTGTATGCCTTTAATACCAGCTCTTGGGAGGTTGTAAACAGGTGGATCACTATGAGTCCAATCTAGTAGTGAGACCCTGAACACCCTGTAGATCCTTCCCTAAACAAACAAACAAGTAAACAAACAAACATCCAAAAGAATAAATCAAGTCAGGCATACTTTTAAAACATTTTTGTGTTCACAGGAATTTATTCATATCTGTTTTACTAATGAAATATTTAGGAAAAGTAACCCTGTTAGCGTGATAGCTATGTAACTCCAATTTAAAATGCATGGCTGTGTTATTGACATAGATCGATGGTTCTAGACTGAAATGTCACTATTTTGTTCAGTATTAAGGCTGAAGATAATTCTTGGATCAAAACACAAGTTCAGTTTATTGGAAGATTATATTTATGTATTTATTTAGACAGGATCTCACTAAGTAGTTTAGGCTGGCCTTGAACCTCCAGACCATTGGGATTACAGGGATGGTCCTCCATGCCCAGCTAATTTATTGGAATTTTAGAGTATCAGAAACATAGGGAGGATTTACTTGTCAATTCAGATCATTGAAATATTTAAAGATATTGACACCAAATATCCTATATTTTATCATGTAGTTTGAAATGTAGAAGGTATTTAACTTGTAGACTGGGCCAAACATTATTCAAAGCACTTAAAATGATTGCAAACATTTGACAGATGTAAAATACCATTTTGAACCTGTAAACTGAGCTTAAGGGCTGTACTTGCAACTTTTCTGAAGTAAACACTGACTTTTTAAAACCAGCCTCTGGAGAGACATCTCCACCTTCATGACCATCCTGAAGGTCACACACAGGCTTACATGGACCAATAGGGCATTTTCAAGACAGGGATACATGGCTGCAGACACGGCCACTGGTGTGTGAGGCATCGGACAGAACCCTCGTCACACCGTGCATCACATACTGACTTTGAAACCCTGAACAGAGTAATTCTTGTTGATCTAAGGTTTTTCTCCCCTGTGATCAGGGAATAAGGTTACGAAGTGAGGATTAAGTTTGACAATGCATAAAGGGTGCCTCGTGCCCATAGAAGGTGTTCAATATTTACTATTTTAAATGGAATATTGCTAGTATACCTCAGGACTGTTAGACAGCACCCAGTGCTGCTGCGCCCAGGAAGGCTTGCTCAACCTCAGCTCATGAGATAAGAGCCACCTGAAAGCGTCGCAGGTGATTTTTCTCCTCTCTACAGGAATGTGAACGATATTAAGGTACTATGCCCATGCGTTCTGAGCTGTATTTTATAATCCTTCTTTTTTTTTTTTT
>PVJA010033616.1:0-23180 GCA_004027025.1 Myocastor coypus | reverse complement strand
AAAAAAAAAAAAAAAAAAAAAAAAAAAAAAAAAAAAACAGAAATTCTATTTGATCCAGGAATTTCCCTTCTAGCGATAACTAAGGAGCAAAATGTGGGATCAACATTAGGAAACAAAAACTTGTTCAACTGGTAAGAGGCTCAGACAAAGCAGAGCGGTAGCGAGCAAGAGTAAAGGGATTTAAACAGAAGAGGCAAAGAAACAATGGGAACAGAGCTTTTGTAAGTGGGGAGCTGGAGAATTGCTGAGGGACAGGAGAGGAACAAGACCAAAAACTGAATCAGGATGTGTCCTGTATGTGTGCACACTCCGTGATCACTGTACACTGCAAACATGGGCTAATCAAAAGTCAAATACAAAAGTAAAAAAACAAAGCCCCTACAATTATTCAACCTCAGCACACACAAAAAGATTTTAACACTTCAATTACAGCAAAGCCAAAAACATGTTTTTCCTCAAAATAATATACTAACATGTTAGTTTACAAATTAATGATAGAATGTGTATGCAAATGAAATATGTATGAAGTTGAATGTCATTTAGGGTGAGGTTTTTTATAACAGAAAATCATAGCTTTTGACCTCTTCATCTCGGTGTCAAGTGGGCACAAGGTCGATCATGCTTTAATAACTCAGCCGTTTTAGTTTATAACATTAGATTTTCATACAGGTGAAGGCAGGGATCAACGCACAACCAATTTCCTTATTTACTCTTGTAGAATTGTTTAACTCTAAAACAAAGGAAGTTTCCCCTTGTATTGTTCCGTCGTGCTGCTTCGTCATATTTGTACAATTAGACATCATCCCTTCAAATAGGAATACGACTGAATTTCTTTGAAAATCAGATTATTAGAAGATCCCAACTGCAGAGTGTTTTTCTCATTTCCGTACTAGAAAGACGGCAGAGAAAGATCAGCGCAGTGTGTAGTGGTTTTACTACCTTAAGACTGAATTGATAAGAAAACTGAGTTCTTATCTTTACTCTTTAAAATTAGTTTCTCTGTATATTTCATTTGTTGGTATGCTTGTTTTATATTCTGTAGTATATTCCTTAGTTTAATCTTAAACTCATTATTTTATAAAGTAAATTTTATCCGACATGCATCTTTAAATATTCAGAGATGCATCTGCACTTCGTTGCTGGGTTCCACAGTTCTAATATAATACTCTGCATCATTTCAATGTGTAGTCATCTGCCAAACAGGAATCTTATGCTGTCTTCATTTACCTTTCCCCACCATTGTCTGTTTACAGTAGCCAGATTAAAGGAAGAAATGAAAATGCCAACATTATTCTTGCTTCATTTATTCTTCTGTTTCATTACTGGAAACACAGTTCCTTTTCATCCTTGGGCACATAGCTCATAGAATTGTTTGAGGAATTTAACTAGATATAAACAATTTATGAACAGAGATTGATAGGACAGAAACTATTCTAAGAGCTGAGGACACACATACACATGTACACAATGTTTTCTTTCTTTCTTTTTTTTTTTTTTTTTTTCCCGCGGGACCTGGGTTCGAACTCACAACCTTGCACTTGCCAAGCAGGCACTTGTGCCACAGAGCTATCTCTCTGGCCCCTACACAATGTTTTCTAAAAGTAATTTTCTCATGACTTCTTTTATGTAGCAAGGCACAAAAAAAGGGTTTCTAGAAATACACCATTCTGAGCCTTTGAATTAATTCACAGTTAAATAGTTGGCCCGTGGATATTCAGAAGTTGCTCTTAGGAAAGTTTGCTGACTAGTGGCTATTTAGCTAAAGAATAATGAGAGGGCAACAATTAAATACAGGAATGAAGTGAATTGTGATGAACAAAGACAAAGAGAGAATATGCCATGGAAGAGATGTACAATGGTAGATATAGGAGGGAAAGAAGCGTGCAATTTTGGTATGAATGAAACTTTCGTAGCAAGTGTCAATCTGTCACAGTAATCATATTCCATAAAACCGGAAACACCGAACTCAGTAACATGAAGGTAAACTGAAGAGAATTTCAAATATTATTTTGGGTACTTCTTTCACACAGTTTCAAATAATAGGCAGGCTCCAATCACGAAACACATACACAGTAAAAGATAATGCAAACACTTATTACGGAGTAAAGACACTGCCTTTAGAAAGAAAAAATTAAGTGCAATATTCTTATACTGTTGGATATGATTTGTAATTTGTTGTATTGAGGATAACTGGTATGTGAAATGCACAAGATCACAAGATGTGGTAGCCATGGGATATGTAGAAGAATAAGCGAATACAGAAAAGTAACGGGAAATATAATTTAGCTCATTCAAGAATTTTCAGAATTTTAATATTATTAGAAGTGTCTCCTGTATTTCATCTAGTGTTTTCTCAGACATATATTTTTCCATAAGAATCTAAAAATGATATTTAAAAATAAGCATTTCTCATAATTTGAAAAGTCATCAAATTTGCATGAGTATCTCATTTTCACTCTATTTTATTTTTAATTTTTGTATTGTAGCACAGGGTCTACAGGCTCACATTACGTAAACTGGACACATGCTGATCTGTGTTCAGCCTCCCAAGAGCTGGGATAACAGGTGCAGGCTATCATGTCGAGTGTCAAATGCCATCTCAGGGCACCCCTAGGGAAAGGCCCACACGGCATGTCAGGGATGGAACCTCCGGCCTTTGTGTCTGCCTAAGCAGCTGCTTTAATCTGCTGAGCTCTTTGGCTGACTGACTCTAAAATTGAGAAGGATGGAGAGTTTTAGCTGACTCAGCCTGCCTCCAGGGTGAGTCTAGTAAGGTATGTGGAGCTGAGGATCAAACCATGGTCACTTGTGCCTAACTCGGTTTACACCAGCAGGCGTTTAAAAAACTGAGCTAACTCACAAGCCCCTTAGTCTTTCCCAGCTAAGACTTTTGAAGGGAAGTTGTATGTAGTTCAACTGCCCATTATTAAATAAATTAATTAACTATTTAAATAAATAAATAAATAATTAAATTTCTACCTTTCTATATTTTTAATGAGAATTCTTAATTTTTGTGCTTCTGGTTTATTGTAGTATGAACTAGTTCAGACTAGAGGCCCATTTTTATATTTAGGGCTCCTGGTAACGCACTCTTTAAGTTTTTTTCAATAAATCAGAGTAATACAACACAGACAAATAGAAAAGAATATGGAAAGTTGTATAAAATAAAAAAGAGAACCTGCAAATGAACCAAGGCAACTGAAGACAATAGCGTAGCATAGACAAGGGAATAGCATAGAATGTCACTGTTCTATAGTTTTCAATAATGAACTACAACTCACAAAGCGATGTGCCCGAAGTTTTCTCAGTAAGTGAACCAACTATGCCAGTTTTTTCACAAGACAAATGAAAAAAAAAAAATCCAGTGAAAATCTGAGCATTCAAGACCAATTAAGTAAAAGTGCTACAAGGAGTAATGACTCTTTAAACTTTTGAGTTGGTCTATCTTCAGATGCAAAGATAATTCGAGGAGCTCAACTTTGGCAGCATACCAAAAAAAAAGCCCGTTGCTTTTGAACTCAGATTTGAACCCATAAGTCTTTATCAGTGAACCTGTATGGGACTTTTCCTCAGGAACAGTGGCCAACACAAAAGTAGTATTCACTCTGCCTTTCTCTACTAAATATTGGAACTTTATAATTTACTAATCCAGTTAGTATATAAATCACAATAAATAATTCTGGCCAGGGACTTTCTTTGAGAGGAAAACTTCTGCCTTCATCAGCTGGGGTCATTAAGAATGTAATGGCCTTTTAAGCCTGAAATCTAAGGGAGTGAATTGAAATGTCCTAATGTACTGGGTAATGATGCCTTTGTATTACCAATTACCAGTGAAGCCATTGCATTAAAGCATAGTGCCTTGGATTAGATGTATAGCAGTATACATCTAATCTAAGATGCCTACAAAGAAATCACCCTATCCTTTATAGAATACCCTCTAACAAAATAAGGAAATGAGTAAATCGCTTCCACATGTCATGTGGCTGTCAAGGAAGTAACAGATGCTTATATTCTGAACTTATTTAGAAATTATGTTGCATATTATACACAGTGTGAGGTAGCTAAAGAACTTCAAATACATAATTGCCTAAAATTTCAATATTGCAACACAGAAACATATAACCAATATTTTTTATTAATTTTAATGAGAAAGAAATAGCAATGAGGCCATTTCAAAACAGGTTAGTAGGACACTTACAATAAGTGTCCCACTTATTGTAATTTATGTATAATATAAAATATGTATAATATAATTGTAATATATGTATAATATATGTATAAGATAATATACATATTTTATATAAAATAATATACATATTTTATATAAAATATGTATAATGCATATTTTTGTTTTCATAACAGTTATTCAGAGTACAAGACGCTATTAGTACAAATCTTTCTTCTCATTGAACTAAGAGAAAGTAGCTGTATATCTAGCCTAACTATTTGGTCTATAACCAATATTTAACCAGAACTAAAACATTCAAAATGCTAATTGAGCAACACTGTTCAAATCTCTGTCTATCATTCCTCCAAACAGTCAAGGTCATGGAAGAACAAGAAGCAGCAAAGTTTGTCATATTCTACAGAATTCCAGTGTGGAAACTTAGATGGCACATTTAATGAAGCCAGAGGCATTATGGGAAAACTGGGAATATCTAAGTAAAATTGGAGTTTCCTCAACAGTAGCATACTAGCATTGATTCTTTCATGTTGACAAACACATTACACTTCACTTTTGGTGTATACACACATATCAAATGTGCATTTAATGTGTAATGCATATCAAACATACAAATACAACATGTATTAACAATAGGAGAGCAAGAATGAGTAGTAATAGAAATGGCCTATTATGTCTCACTTTTCTATAAAGACAAACTTGGCTGAAAGGGCTAGCTAGGCCAGATAGCTCAGTGGATTAAAGTGCCTGCTTAGGCAGACACAGCAACTGGGATTTGAAGCCCCCTGTCCCCTGCTGGGCCCATCCTGGAAGAAAGGCACTGAGATGGGGACTGAGGCTAATTGTAGTAGTTCACCCCTGGAATCCCAGAGCTTGGGAGGCTGAAAACAGGAGCATCACTAGGAGTGCAATCTAGGTGGTGAGACTCTGTCAGCCCTATAGACCCTGTAGTAGATATGTTAAAAAAATAAAATCACTAAACTTAGTGAATAAAATGTGGGCACCTTGTAACAGTAGTTTATTTGATAGTTTCCTTGAGTCAATTTTATATTTATATTCCAAATATCTAGTATTTTTCTGTGCACCATACTTCTAAATATGATATATCTAGAGACTCTCAAATAAATAATCATGTGAAATTTTATCATCTGTATATATACAATACATCATGAACTAGTGAGATTCATGTTGTAGCTCATGTTAAGTAAATGAAATGGTAAATTCTTCTTTTTTTGTATTATGACCGGGGCCATCTCAGCCTGCCCTGGGGATGGGGCTGGCACAGCATATGGTGCCAGGGACCGAACCACAGTCCCTGCAGTTGCCTAAGTGTTTCTAAGCAGGCACTTTCGATTGCTGAACTGTCTTGCTGGCCCTGAATTAGTAAATTCTAAAGAAAAGTAAAAGTATATTCTTTTAAATATGTAAATAAAATTTTGTTGACTACTTCAATTATTAAAAAGGAAACTAGGGTTGATACTTCTGTAGGCATAGTATGATAAATCTTGTAACATTAAAACAAATCGGGAGCTGGGGAGATGGCTCCGAGGCACAAGTGCCTGCTGGGCAAGTGCAAGGTTGTGAGTTTGAACCCCAGTCCCACAAAATAAATAAATAAATAAATAAATTAAATAAATAAATAAAATAAAACAAATTACTCATACATTACAAATTTTTCTGAAATATTTAAGATACTTTACTTGTGGAGTACATTTCTGTATAATTTGTCATTTATGGTGCTTAAACTAATGTAATAAATATTAAACTAATATATTTTAAATAAATGTAATTAATATTCAGTTATCTTAAATTGTGTGTAATGAACATTTAAAATTTTCTTGCTTATAAGTGTCTTTGCTTTTGCAGAAATAAAACATGATATATCTTTATATTTTTATATTAATTATCACTTGGTAGAACAATCATAAATAAAACAACAACATAAGCATGAGTATAATATTAATAAATCAAAATCCAAGGATAAGACAGAATAAATTCTCTTGCTCACGGTAATGTGTGAATTTTCCTAATGCCCACCGACAGCACTGGAAAGTCAGACAGCTTAGTGTTATCAGCACATACCTTGAAAACATGTTAGATGAGTGCATAATTTACTTGAAATGACATTTTTTAAAACTCCAAGAACAGAACTATTAAAAGAGTAGCAGGATTAATCGATATTCATATAGGCTATGCACTAAACCCTGAAAATCTTCTTAAGAAGTCATTAAAAATAGCAAAAGTAAGAGAGTAAATATTTTAGGTAAAAAAAAAATGTTGGATTTTTTTTTTTAAATAGATTTTTTTTTTCTTGTTTCAGAACCTTTGTTTGTTTACTCGCTCATTTTTATGGCCTGCTCAGCCCGCCCCGAGGGCAGGGCTGGCGCAGCATGTGGTGCCGGGGATCGAACCACGGTCCCTGAAGCCGCTCAAGCTTTCCAAAGCAAGCGCTTTAGACCACTGAGCCATCCCACCGAGCCCCAGATGTTGGATCTTTAGAGACTAGGAGGGTCAAGAAGCAGTTCTAGTCGGGCGTGGTGGCTCAAGCCTGTAATCCCAGCACTTGGGAGGCTGAGGCAGGAAGATTGGTGTGAGTTCGAGACCAGCCTGGGCTACAAAAGTGAGTGCAGGACCAGCCTCAACTTCATAGCAAGACCCTGTCTGAAAAAGACATAAAAAAAAAAGAAGCAGTTCTATATACTACATAAAATAGTGCAACATTCTTCATGCTTTGTAGCTGAAATTTACTAAAGTTATCAACATTAAGGCTTTTACAACCTTAAGGTATTAGCAGTATTATTCCAAGAATCTTCATAAGTAAAAAAAAAAAAAAAAAAAACAGATTCCTAACACAGGACTGGGTGGAAAGAGATAAATATTAACTGATTTAAATATGTTAAACTTGTATTAGTAGGGAATTATTTCATACTTACTTCCTTATTGCATTCATCATGTATTATGATATACAAAGGACTTCATACTCAGCAGCTTAAAATATCAGACATTTATTATTTCACCTACCCTCTTGCTAAGAAGGATTCAAGAATGACTTAGAGGAGTGGCCTGGGTCAGCATCTCTCACAGGCTTGATGCCCAGGTGCAGTTGGGACTGCTGTGGGGGCCACCTTCATTTGAGCTGTGGCTGGTGGGAGAAATTCTCTCCCAGCTCCGAGACACGGCGCTTGGGGCACTTCTGTGATTGCCACATTGGTCTCCCTGCCGCTCTGCCCCTGATGTAGACATCAGGTAAGCAAAAGTAGACATCAGGTAAGCAAAAAGACCCAAGGTGCTCCAGTTAACCTCTGATGTGCCAGGTGTCCACTTTTACGCATTGTTTTTCAGATAAACCATTCCTGAAACTAGGTTTTTAAAAACCACCATGTTACACATACCAGGAAGTAGGTTCTCAAGTTGTAATTTATGCTGTTGTAAGCTCACCTTCTTTAAAGTGTATAAATGATTTTTTTTTTTGGGGGGGGGAATATGCATCTTACCCACTTTGAGGAGAGCTATTGTAAAGGCCATATCAAGGAGTAGACACTAACAATGAGTATCATACTACTGTAAAACTTGATGTTTTAATGTTACAAAATGGAAAAAGGTGGGGAGGGCACTGGGGGATCACTCTACAGTCTAACCACCTGGTTAGCAAGCACCAAGGACCTAGATTTGATCCCAGTACTGCAGGCCATGTGGTGCTTTCCTGGAACTCCAGGTGTGGTGGTGCACATCCTTAATTCCAGTCCTGGGGAGGCTGAGACAGGACAACCAGTGTGAATCTGAGCTGAATAGCAGGACCTCATACCACATAAATACACACATAATAAAAACAAAAGCAAAAAAATGCTCTTTGTATTTAAAGTCATTGATGGGCCCTCTTATCTCATCTAATAAAATTTTGTTTTATGTAAATGAATTTGTTTCCTTCTGAAACAGGGATTGAACTCAGGCCATTGCACTTGCCAGGCAAGCGCTCATTTTATTGAGCTATCTCTCCAGTCCAGAAGTTGACTGGCTCAGGCTGCCTTAGGGGTTGGTGTGAAGATCGAACCGCTATACCTGTGCCTGACTCAACTTGCATGCACTGGTGCTTAAACACTGAGCTAACCCGAAAGCCCCCTCATCTAATAAAATTTTGTATGAAAAAAATCTCTGTGTAAAGGCATCTATCTTTATGTCATAAAGTACAAAAACTTAGGGCAAATACTTTTAAGTCAGTTGTTTATAAGTTTTGCTCTATGGCATTACACAAGCTAAAAAGTTATAAAATACATACCAAAAATGAGCAGATCTAATTGCTGGAGACAGACAACCACATAATTATTTTACTGTTGAAATGCATGTTATTTAGTCTTTTAACCACCTAGTTGTAGTTCATCAGAAAAATTGCCTTGCTTGGGCAGATAAAGATGTGGTAATTTTCAGTACAATCCCTTGGAAGCACTGTCCCATGAGGTGACTGAAAAGAGCATACTTAGAACTAAATATTTGCCAGTTTTTGAAGCATTTGCCTTTGAAGGCATTACTCAGAAGCATGTTATATGGTAAAATCTTTATGAAGCAACAATATCAATTTGTAAACAAACCAAGGTATTTAAGTCTCAAAGATTTGTGTCATTACAATAGCAATTGTCAAAGAAAGACAATAACCTTTTCCATTCTAATATTCCAAAATATGTACTCATATATATTGCTCTGTTGCAGTGGTACACTGAATGCTGCTATAGAGAATTTTTTAAAAATGATTATGAGCTGTTCAGAGATTTCAATAACCTGGAAATCTGCAGATCATGACAGTTAAAGCTATGCTAATCACTTTGAAAATCATTCCAATATCATTTTTGAATACCAGTGAGAGTAGAAGTGGAAAATTATTTAGCTTTATATTGTTTTAATTCCATAATTAAGTAATTGAACTTGAAACAAACAGTTTACAACTTCCGTCTTAATTAACATTTCACTGTGTAACTATAACACTCACTAAAAACACTATCTTATGCATACAGAACCAATTATGTTATGCATTACTATAAGTAATAAAATGTTTTACTAATCAAACATTTATGTTGATCAGACATTTTTATGCAGCAATTATAAGAAAAGGAATCAGGTTACCAGTGACAAATGTTCTTAATTAGAAGCGAACAGGTCTAGATTAGTCATATTTTCTAGTTTTACTTAAAACATCTTCCCTCAGAAATTTAGATTACTTTAAATTTTAAAGTAATTTTTAAAGTTTAAAAAATTATTGGAATATTTTGAGATTCCAGATAATAAATGTTTCCACTTGGTACTCTTATTTTTAATGGAGCATCGAGTTCTTTACAGATTTATCTAGGGAGAAACACACATTTTAACAATATGAAAATTATACAGGATAATGAATTCTGAACTCCATTTTTAATTTTAAATTTCAGTGGACTTAGATTAAAACTACAAGAAATATGTCATGAAAAGTTTTAGCAATAAGGAACATTCCAAGCTATCTTTCCTGACCAATAAAATTCTGTTACAGGGTTCATGTATTGAATAAATTCAATAAATCGGTCCACACTGCTTTAGCAAGTAACAAGTAAACATAAAACGAGGATTTTAGATTTTTGTAAGAAAATCCATATTCTTGTTAACGAAGAAGACAGTTTTACTTTTCCAGAATATAGAATTGTATTTTAAAGGGCTAGGGAGATAGCTCAGTAGCTTAAGTGCTTACCTGGCAAGCACAAGCTCCTGAGTTTGATACCTAGTATCACAAATAAATGAACAAATAAATAAGAACAAAATCATACTTCAACAAAATATTTTAATACAATAAGGCACCATGTTGGATAAGGCACAATTTACTCACAAAGTTGGAATAAGATCACAATGTTCTGTTATGTCCCAGAGGTGAGTGAGAAGAAAGAATATTACAGATGGATTATGTCTGAAATTAATTGTTAAGAATGTTGATTAATTTAAATAGTTAACTTTGATGTATTATGAGAAAGAACTCTTGCTGGAGGATAGCTCAGCAACATAAGCATCTGCCTGCCTGCTAAGTACAAGGTCCTGAGGTTGATCCCCGGTACTGCAAAACAAAACAAACAAATAATTCCAGGGTTGGGAAGGCCGAGACAGGAGTATCACCACAACTTTGAGGCCAGCCTGGGCTACATGGTGAGAAAGGACTATTAGCTGCAAACAGTCATTTTATACTACTCATGTGAAGACTAAGGTCTTATCTAGTATTTTTATATTCTTTTGAAAATTAAAAAGTAAAAATGTCAAGGTAAAGAATTAAGGTTTAGTGACTTGTACTTACATTATATTGTAGACTCACCTTTAATTTATAAGAAACAAAAGCAATAATACAGGAAAAATTTCAAAATATTCAGTATTTTACCTTTTCATAAAGTTTTAGATTTCAAATTATCTGCAGTTTTGTTTGTATAGTGGTGAATACCATTTCTTGACATAACTGTAAATAGAAAGAATATTTCAAGGACTGGCCAAATGGCTCAGTGGATTAAAGCACCTAATTAGACAGACACAGGGAGCTGAGTTCAAACCCGGATGTACCATGCCGGCCTCACCCTTGGGGTGCACTGAGATAGAGATTGAGATTGGATGTGGTGGTGTTCTCCTGCAATCCCAGGTCTTGAGAGACTGAACACAAGAGGATCACTGCAACTACATTCTACGTAGTGAGACCCTGTAGACCCTGTACTAAATACATAGAAAAAGAATATTTTAGTTTTATGACTATTGAAATAAAATACACTGCCGGTCATGGTGGCACACGCCTGTAATCCCAGCACTTGGGAAGCTGAGGCAGGAGGATCAATGCGAGTTCGAGACCAGCCTGGGCTACAAAAGTGAGCCCAAGGCCAGCCTGAACTGCATAGCGAGACCCTGTCTCAAAAAGACAAAAAAATAAAAAATAAAAAATAAAAAAAAAAATACACTGATAAAAATGTAATAATTTAATGAAATATTTGATTTTTCACGTCTTTTAAATTTGATTATTTAATTATTGAACCAAATGTATATAAAACAAAAATTTTAAACAAATTTGGAAATGAATTGTTCTAAATCTAACACTATCAGAGTAAATATTAATAGAATTGCACACCGTCTAAAGATACTAAAAATTGCTGGGCGTGGTGGCTCATGCCTGTAATCCCAGCACTCAGGAGGCTGAGGCAGGAGGAGTGGTGTGAGTTCCAGACCAGCCTGGGCTACAAAAGTGAGCTCAAGCCCAGCCTGAACTGCATAGCGAGACCCTGTCTCAAAAAGACAAAAAAATAAAAAATAAAGATACTAAAATTTGATATGGGGCAGGGAGACAGCTCAGCGATCTACGTGCCTGTCTGGTAGGTTCAAGGACCTTGGTTCAGTCCGTGGTTCCACATGTTGTGTTGCCACACTGACCACCACAGCCAATTCCAAAAGGGGAGGCTGAGACAAGAGAATCACTGTGAGCCTGAGCTGCATAGCTAGACTCTCTAGCAAATAGCTAATTAAGGAATATTTTAAAAAATGAACAATTCATACAAACAAGACAGTTGAAGCACTAAGAAATTGTTATTAGCAAACTAAATGTTCATGTCAAGTAACAAGGAATAAGAAACGTGGAATAAAATAAGTAAACAATAACCATGAGGGGTTATGAATAAGTTCTAATATTAATAAAAAGCATTAAACACAGAGTGATTTATATTTTCAAATTTCAAGGAAAATCAATATCCCTTTAAACAGACTGTTCTTCAGAAAGGGGGTAAGAATGGAAATTTCCAATATATAGATGAATATTTATAGGATAGAATGACTATGCAGAGAATAGAATATTTAAAATCATAAAGTTATTTCAAAGATAATCAGGTAAATTTATTATAAGATGTATGAAAGAAGTTGAACAAATTGAGAAAAAACAATTTTTATCAAAGATGCAACCTAGTAAAATTGATGCAAAGTGACCAAAAAATGGGACATTTGCACATCTGAGAGTTATTTAAATGTGAAGTGACAAAATGTGAGGAATTTGCTACTGAATTTTGTGACTTACTTAAGGAAATTAATGCTGGCTGGCTGACAGGAGTTGGAGAGCTGTCTTTTTTCCAAGAGGACAGCAATCAGGAGACGAAAGGAGGGCTGAGGCAGAGAAGGAGGAAGGCAGGGATGGATCAACACGGGTTGAGTCATAGCACCAGGGCCTCACAAATAATTGCAATAAAATAAAATTGGAGATCATCTTAAGTTTATTTTCAACCCAGGTGCATCGGTAACACAGTGCTGATTAAATAATAGAGAAAATATGTAATCCTAGAATTCAACCATGACCCAGACTCTAAAACTAATTAAAACTTAGTCATATACTTTACCTAAATGCTTAAACTCCTTTAACTCATCAAAAAAATACTTCCATGGTAAGGAACGCTTTTAGTGACAACAGGTAAATCATTAACTGTGAGGAAAATATGCTAAATGGGCTTCATTAAAATTAAAATGTCTGATCATTAAAAGACGCCATTAATAAAATGAAATGCCAGGCGTGGAGTCAGAGACAAAGCTCGAAGCACATCCGTTTCAGCAAAGACCATAAGGACAGAATGAATCATCGGAAAATAATCATTTAAAATGAAAAGGTACATCCCAAACAAGACACAAAACACAAGATACTTCATGGAAAAAAGATACAAGAATGGTCAGTAAGTAAATCACAATGCACACATCATTAGTCATGCAGGAGACCAACTCACAATGGCGCATCACAGTGGTGAACCATCTCTGGCTAAACTGCTGAAATAATAGATATAGGCCAAGATGATGGAAAGGTAGAGGAGCTAGTAACGTTTTCTAGTTTTCTTCTTTTTTTTTTTTTTTTTTTTTTTTTTTTTTTTTTTTTTTTTTTTTTTTTTTTTTTTTTTTTTTTGGCTTTTTGAGACAGGGTCTCACTATGCAGTTCAGGCTGGCTTTGAGCTCACTTTTGTAGCCCAGGCTGGTCTCGAACTCGCAGTGATCCTCCTGCCTCAGCCTCCCAAGTGCTGGGATTACAGACGTGAGCCACCACACCCGGCACCTCTAGTTTTCTTCTAAGAGTATAACATCGTGAAAACACCATAGAAAATAGATAGGTTTTTAAAATGAAATTAAAGATAAACCTTCTCTGTGATACAGTAATTTTGTTTATATGTATTTATGTAAAGAATGAAAATCATTTGCTAATCAGATCACTTGCACAGGAATAATTGTTGTAATGCTATCTTGATAGTCTGAAATAGGACCAAAGCAAATGTCTAGAAAAACAAAAATGAAAAAAGAAATTTCATTGAGTAGGCATGTTTATTTTTCCATAATGACTCTGAAATAAGTTGAATATGACATATACTGATCATTTATTAGATAAATACATTACAATTTAAATGTATAACAGAATTCTATTTGTCAGTAAAATGGAATCCAGAATAGTGCATACAGTTAAGTGAAAAGAGCCAAATAGAAGAGTGCACACTCTGTGATTCCATTTCTTTGGGTATGAAGGAGATAAAATTACATATTATCATAAAACAATCAGTCCTCATGCTGCTAATTATAGGAATAATTGAGTGAAAAAACATGTAAGGAAAATATTTAGGCTAATAGAAAATTTCTGCATTTCTCTTGGGGTTTCAGTAGTTCTATCTCACTAAGTGTGTCAGTTTTATATGGTAAGATTGTTAAAGCTATTCGTTCTACCTAGAAAGTAACTGGAAAAGTACTTAATTGGCCTAGTGTGCTCAAAATATATTATCATTACATAACAATTACTTGAAAAGGCTCATATTTAGCTCAATGTTGAGATAGATGTGATGTAATATTTCAGGTAGCATAACATTTGTGGCTATTTCATGTTACATAGACTACTTTATGAGTTTATTTTATACATGTGTTTCTATTGTTACTTTTCTACAAATCCAGAGTATAATATGATACATGGTATATAATGGTAGAATCCAGTAGCTTCACAATTGTGTGGGATGATTTCTTATAGAATCCCCTCATCTCTCTCTCTGTCTCTCTGTCTCTCTGTCTCTCTCTCTGTCTCTCTGTCTCTCTGTCTCTCTCTCTCTCTCTCTAGATGTAGACCCAATAAACATAGATGCAACTTTTTGCGTACAGTCTCCAATGCAAACATACACTGTGGAGATTTCATTAGAAAGTTTGCATATATATCAAATAACAAAAATCAAATATTAAATAAAAATAATCACACATACTTTGAAATAATTTAAAGAAAACTACTATATATTATATTATAGGTAAGAATTTAAGTTTCTTTAAGCACATACATTCGTTGAAATATGTATTTTTCAACATACATATGAAATTGATCAATCGACAGTATGCTACCATAACAGTTATGTTACTAAATAGTTACATTTGACAATTTTAATTCTGCCTAGAGTTTTTTTTTTTTTTTTTGCCTTTTTGAGACAGGGTCTCACTATGCAGTTCAGGCTGGCCTTGAGCTCACTTTTGTAGCTCAAGCTGGTCTTGAACTCGCACTGATCCTCCTGCCTCAGCCTCCCAAGTGCTGGGATTACAGGCGTGAGCCACCACGCCTGGCTCTGCTTAGAGTATTTTAACATAATATATTTTGTTTATATTTAATATAATTAGTTTTCCTTAACATCAACATGCACTCTGAGGATCTGCCCTTTATCAATGTATTTGAAATATCTGTCTATATATCTATCAATTTTTGTATACTATTATTGTTTTATTGTGCTTGTATCTTTCAAATAACTTCTATTTGCTTTATTTTTCCCCATTTTATTATTTCTTGTTCCTTGTCTTTAACTGAAAAAATATGTAAGTTTTCTTTAAATTATTTCAAATTATGTGTGATTATTTTTATTTAATATTTAATTTTTAGTATTTGATATCTATTCAAACTTTCTAACAAAAACTCCACAGTGTATGTTTGCATTGGAGACTGTATACAAACCAGTTGCATCTATGTTTGTCGGGTCTACATTCAAAGAGAGAGAGATGAGGGGATTCTATAAGAAATCCTCCCATACAACTGTGAAGCTACTGGATCCAACCATACCATCTCTCCAAGACAGAGCCCCAGGGAGGTTGATGGTACTGAGGCAGGACCTAGAAGGAGGACATCCTGGGAGGAAGGAAATAAGCGGAGGTTGTGGATAAGGCAGCTCTCCAAACTGCAGGGAATGTCTGCTTCAAACAAGCAAGCCGCACTAGCTCAAAGCAAAAGCAGAACACAAGCTCCAAGCTTTCTTGAGCATGTACAAGAGAACTCAAATGAACTGCACTCTCATTAGTGCTGTGGTTTTGACACCCCACCCCTCTGGGCATTGAGAGCCCTGGTAGTGTAAAGGTCCATGGAAGAACAAAGCTCTCATCTCCTACAAAATAAGGCCATTTTCCCCTAAATTTAAAAATGTTCTTTGTGCTTTGCCAGAGCTTCCCTGGCTCTGTAAATACCACAAATCGGAACTGGCGCTTTGCTTTCTGTCAATAGCCCACTCTCCTGTGGCATGTGTATTTTTTTTTTTAAGTAAGCCTGCCTGCTTTTACTGTCTCTGTGAATCTCATACAATTTCTTGCTCAGCCAGCAGCAACCTGGTAGATCTTCCAGCCTGTCAATGTCCAGGAAGACAATGTAGTTTTTCTAAGTCAAAACCTTGGAAGGTAATCAAGTAATTCTGAATATGAGGGTAAAAGGCTCAAAACCTAGTAGTGGCCAAGATAAGGTGAGTGGTACAAGTCCTAGGTCCTAGTGGCTACAAATAACCTGTAGTTCCACAGGAAATCCAAGAAGATTCTCCCAGTTTATGGGAACAAGATAAACTCACATCCCCCGGGATTATGCCTATTCATGTAGAGGGAGTTTTCTGCGAATGTGTTCACATATCCAGAAATAAGACCTTACAGAGCTGGCCAGATAGCTCATTGGATTAAAGCACCTGCTTAGGCAGATACAGAGGCCTGGGGTTCAATTCACAGCCTACAATGTCAGCCTCGTCCCTAGGGTGCACTGAGACTGCGATTGAGACTGGGCACGGTGGTGTGCATCTGTAATCCTAGGACTTGGGAAGCTGAAAACAGAAGGATCACTATGTGTCTGATCTGCAGAGTGAGACCAAGTAGGCACTGAACTAAATACTTAAAAAAAAAAAATAAAAAGAATGCCTCATCAACTACATAGGTATTCATTAATCTCATCAAAGTAAAACTTAAGATTAACCATCACATTGATGAAATAAAAATGCTTATTATTTATACCTGGCCCTCAAAGGAGTTATGTTTTATTTAAAGGAAGTTAAGGCAGAAAGGTTGACTCTGCTCACAGCTGGTAGTCATTTCAGCCCATCGTTGGCTGGCTCCACAACAGAATGGCATGGCTGAGGGGGACCCCAGAGGCAATCAATTCATGGCACACGAAGGCGGCAGGTGAGATGCGAAGACACAACACTCCTTCTGTCCCTTTATTGGATCCACGTTACTCACCCTTAGGGAGACAGCGCTCACAGCTCCTTTAATCCCAGGCAAAACTGTGTCAAGCCGGTTAGCAAAGTGATTCATTAGTCACACACCCCTGATCCCAGCGCCACACGCTCGAAATCCAGGCACCCCAGAGCAGCCTTAAGCTTGAGCGCAGGAGACTTTGAGGGACAGCAAGACATAAGTCATAACAGCTTTATAAATTTTCATCTTTAAGTGATTCCCTAAATCACGGCATAACGAAGTGTGCTCCTTAAGATTTTGATAAGCATTTTACAACTGTTTATCCTTAGTATTGGAAGATATTTTTTACTAAAACATGGAGAGATTAAGAAGAAACTGTAGGGCCAGCGAGATAGCTCAGCAGTCTAACGTGCCTGCTTATTAAGAATATTCAGAACAAAAATATGGCTATTAAAATCAATATTTAAATTTGGATTATATTAACAGTTAGTATGGATTATTGTTTTGAGTAAATTATGATATATGAAAAATTTTACATTATGTGTCATATGAAGCAAGATCACTTTAAATCTGTTAACTCATAAAGAGACCTTTTTATGGTGTAAAATGTGGATAGCTAGGAACAAAATTATTTCATATCAAACTCAGAATATTTTCATTATTTTCCTTTTATTTTATTTTTTGTCTTTTTGAGACAGGGTCTCGCTATGCAGTTCAGGCTGGCTTTGAGTTCACTTCTTCAGCCCAGGCTCATCTGGAACTCTCACTAATCCTCCTGCCAAAGTCTCCCAATTGCTGGGATTATAGGTGTGCGATGTAATTTCACTGGTTTTCGCATCGATATTTTCTTAATATGTATCAATTTTTAAATTAAATAATATGAAGTTCATAAATTGCATATCTTTTCAAATTATTAATCATTATTCTGGTTAAAATTTTACTTTTTAATCTTGATCTTTAATATAAATTTTACTTAAGGGATCAAAATGTGAAGCTAATTACTTTGAAATTTTATTTAATTTTTATTTATTTTTCTCTACTCTGAATCCTCCTAAATTTTTCCATATTTCTTTGCAGCCCCAAGTGCTATGTTCCTCATTGTGCACAGTTTGGTCTGTAGATCAGTGCACATTAAACATTTGACTCTTACACAACTGGTTTAATGCTCTGCCTAAAGATCTCATTAACAATGATGTGTTTACCAATTATTCAATAGTTTTAATTTGTTTATTCGCTCGACCCTAGAGGGATTCTTTTCCTCACTCTTTCACTTCCTGCTCTGTGCCTTTGTTTCCTCCTTGTGCCTGTTCATTCATCACTGGCCATTTCTGCATTTAGCAACTCTCAACGTTCATACAAAAAGTAGGTTTGCGCGTAGAGCATCTGATGTCAGAGAGATTCATTACGTTGGCATTTTATAGTCTTTCCAATTATGCTTCCTCCTGTGGTTGTCCACAAGTGTCTTATTTATCTTTGTAAGTATTTCCCTTAACTTAACAGAAGCTTTTCTTCAGGAACCCATTTTTAATCTTTAGTCACATCAGGCAGGCACATTGCTTTCCATCTTCTTACTAGCTAGCAATAATTTTTCTTGCTTTCTTCTCCTAACTTTTAACAAAACTGAGTAATGGGAAATGTCTTTATTAATATCTTACTACAAATGAGCTATCACACATTAATTTTAAAGTCCTAGGGTAGGTATTTAAGATTTAAAATACAAATTTAGGGGCTGGGGAGATAACTCCTTGCCTGCCTGGCAAGTGTAAGGTCATGAGTCCAAACACCAGTCCCACAAAAAAGAAAAAAGAATGAATAAAATAAAACACAAATTTATTCTTACTATTTTCTACCTCTCTCATGTTATTTGTGCTATGAAGGTGAAAATAAAATCTATGTGAAAAATTGCAGTGAACTAATAATTGAAGTGCAAAAAAGGGTACATTTTTTCTCTGCAGAAAAAATAGAGCAGAGCAGAAAGGAAATATTGAATTTCATATGAATCACTAATTATTATGCAGTTGGTATTAGTGACTTATATGTGGAGTATATATAATTCACGTCATACAATTCAATTGTCAAGTACTCTTAAAGAAAATGAAGTTTGTTACAAGAAAAATGGAAGAATATTTTCTTTAAAATTAAAATTATCCAACTGCTCTATTTCTTTATCATACAAGAAGAACAAAGTAAGCTTATCCTAGCTATACACAAATATGTCAATCACTGTCACTCCTATTTCCCTTTATTGAGGTAGAATAAATTAATTAAAATCATGATGCATGTGTTTAATAAACGGTATACCCTCTGGTGGATGGCAGTAATAAAGAGAAGTTTTTTACCAATTAGAATTTTCTTAGCCATTATTTATTGAGATTACTAAGCTTTTTGCTTAAGCATATAGCTGACTAGATTTGTGGTTAGCTTCTTACAAGGTTGAAGTAACTGATAATAGAATAACTTGGATCAATATTTGTCAGATATTTCTTCTACAATATGCTACTTCACTTTTGCCAAGCCCTCTTGGGCTTGGTACACAACTACAACGTTGCCCCTAAAAGTTTGTTAAATATACAAGTAGAATTTAGTGATCTGGGCAAGTAATCCTCCATGCTATCAATACTGCAAATTGACTTGGTATTTTATCTGTCTTACCAGATTATATCTAGCCATATTTTATGTGCAGCACTAGTAAAGTTCTCTTAATGAAAATAGTATGGTACTCTAAAAGATCAGATGCATAAAGGTGATGTAAAAATAAAATTTTAATAAATATACATGCTTTATTTTAATGTGTATTTTTCGCTAATATCTAATACCATGAAGAAATTAAATGCTGTATGTTATGGTCTGGTGCTGACAGAAATGATGAGAAAACCCAATGAATGTAGATTCGGAGGTTTCACTGGGATCTGTCTCTCACAAAGTGAGCCTAGAGCTCCAGAAGCATCTCCTTTCTATTTAGGACTATCGCCTCTGTTGATCTTCACTATTTGTTTAACGCTAGGTTCACACAATTGTTAAATAAAAGGATTTCAAGGAGGGGAGGAAACAATCACCAACATCTCAAGTAAGGGTGGAGACATAAATCAGGATAAATTGTTACCTGCCTGCTTATATCCCAGTTTTCTGAAATCGCTAAGTAACAGGTTACAACCACCCTAAGGTTTGTTTATCTTTCTTTACTTCTTTAAGATGCTAGTTTCTTGGCGTCTTTCTTTAAAGATTAAACTTTTTATTTTATTTATTTATTTATTTACTTGTGTTTCTAGGGAAGGTTCTACAGGGTGTGTAGGATCCCACTACTAGATCAAACTCTAGAGATCTGCCTATTTATTGCCTCCCAAGACCTGGAATTACTGGTGTGCACCACTCGCCCAGTCTCAATTGCCATCTCAATTGTGGGGCCTATATGGCAGGCCTGGGGATCAATCCCCTGACCCCTGTTCCTTCCTGTAGGCTCTTGGAGAAATTAGACTTCAAATGTTAAATCACCTTTAAAGTGTACTCTCCAATGGGCAAAGTTAAAAATTAATTTCTCAAGCACATGTAATTTACTATTTCAGCGAAATGAAAATATACACTCTGTCTCCCTCTTTGCTATTTAGTTTGGTTTTAGTTTTAGAAACTCTCAACTCTTAGGAAATAAGTGGCCTTTCAGCGTGACCATAAAATGGGTGATGCACAGATAAATATAAACATCAGAATTTTTGCAGAACCTCAGAAATGCTCTGCTTCTATGTCAATTTCTGATGTGCCTCCTCTCGATGAAAGACTCATGGGCCCCATAAAAGCGAAATTCCATGGACCTTCAACCATTTAAATCTAGTCAGTATAGTCAATCTTAGGTAAATACCACATATGGGCAAAATTAGGAATCTGAAGGTTTTCTGTCAGTGTGGTCAGAGTCCTGACATCTCCTATTGCGCCTGAGCACAAAGGTGCATGTCAGGCTGGCGCAGCGTCAGACCTAGCAATACCGATTATTTAAGCAGCTGAAGGCACAAAAACGACAAATTGGAGGACCGCTTAGGAAACATTACCTCAAAATAGGGAAAACGTTTAAGAAGTTAGCAGGTAGCTCATTGGCAGCCTGTGCCTGGCTCCCGTCCTTTGTATGGAAGGCAGAGAAAAAGTGAAATGAAGAAAAAACTTCCACCAAGGCTCTTTGTCAACACAGGGCACTTATTTTGAATGGCACTTCCTCGTGTCCATTGGAAGGGACCCTGGAAGGGTGAGTATTATGAATATACAGCAACTGCAGTGCAGCTGAGTTCTGCAAGTGGTTTTTCTGCACTGTTGAGGTTTCCCCTGTAAAGTGGAGAGGGTGAGTTTTGCTCTGAACTCCCAGGTCATTAGCTGAGAGTTGGCTCCTTTTTGCAGGGAACCCCCAGGTAATAACTGAACCTGAGTCCTGTGATAACTCTTGCTAGTGCTGAAAGGACATTCGGGACTGAAAATTCTACTCAAAACAGGATGCATAATATGATGTCGTGAAGCTTGCATCCTATCTAGTAATTTCATATTAGAAACGAGGCTCAAGAAATGGAAATTGCATGATCAAAATAGGTGGAACTGTCCGCAGAGGTAAATATCATTGCAAATGCATGTATAAATATTAATTATGTGCTGAAAATATATTCTAAGTAGACTTAAATCTATATAATATGCTTCAGGGTTGTGCATCCACAGACTGCTCCTTGCCAAAGCTTGTATTGTCATCCCCTCAGATTTAGCTAATGTTATTCTAAGGTCCACTGCAGTATTAAGAGCTGGTGGTGGGAACACAGTGGTACCTGTGATAATTACTTTAGGTACCAGGTATTAGTATTATAGGGGAGTCAGTCCATGATCACCTCCCGCCAAAACAGAAACCTCATGGCAGAAACATGAGGGCACAACAAAGCTCCTTACCTCATCATGGAAAGGAAACATAGCAAAATAACAAGACCAGAGAGCTGGGGATAAGAGCCCTCATACAGAGACAAGTGATACATCCGTCACAGATTCAGATACACTCGCATTGTACGTCAGTTCCTCCAGCTAATCTCAAAGACAATCCATTTGCCACTAAGAAGCTTAATCACCCCAAATCCTAACATTAAACTGGAATCTTTTCTTTTCATTTTCCTTGTTTGAAATCTTTAGAAAAAAATCCTATCTGGTCATGATGTATGATCTTCTTAATAATTTACTGTATTCTATTTGTAAGAATTTTATTGAGGATTTTGGCATCTGTGTTCATGAGGGAGATTGGCCTGTAGTTCTCTTTTATAGTTGCATCTCTCTCTGATTTTGGTATTAAAACAATACCTGTCTCCTGAAATGATTTTGGGAGGATTACATCTTTTTCAATTTCACTGAAATGTTTGAGGAGTATTGAGATTATATCTTCTGTAAATTTCTTGTAGAATTTGGGTGTGAATCCATCAGGACCTGGACTTTTCTTTGTCAGTAGGTTTTTTATTATATTTTGTATATCATTGGCTGTTACTGGTTTACTGATAATTCTTGTATCTTCTTGATTCAGTTTTGGTATATTGTATATTTGGTATATTTCTAGGAATCTGTCCATTCCATTTGTGTCTTCAATTATGTGAGAGTAAAGATTTTCAAAGTAGCTATTGATGATCTTCTGCATCTCCACTAGGTTTGTGGTAAAGTCACCCTTTTCATTCCTTATTGCTTGCATTTGAGTTTTTCTTTCTTCTTTGTGATGACGTAAGCTGGGGCTTATCAATTTTGTTTAATCTTTCAGAGAACCAGCTTTTCGATTCATTAATTCTTTGTATTATTTTCTTTGTCTC
The DNA here is from genome assembly GCA_004027025.1 of Myocastor coypus. Lineage (NCBI taxonomy): Eukaryota > Metazoa > Chordata > Mammalia > Rodentia > Myocastoridae > Myocastor > Myocastor coypus. Next base: position 740 of record PVJA010033616.1, on the reverse strand, counting down.
AATTGAATTATTTTCTGCTCTAATCTTTAAGATTTCCTTCCATCTTTGGGCTTTGGCTTTGGATTGCTCTTCATTCTCTAGATGATCTAGGTGCAGCATTAGTATATTTATTTGTTCCCACTCTGTTTTCTTAGTATGGGAGTTAAGAGTCATAAATTTCCCTTTAAGAACTGCTTTCATTGTACTCTGAACTACTATGAAGACAATAAACATCAGATCATGGCTGTTGTATTGATGGGCTCTGAAACTGTCTCATTGGTATTTCTTTTTTGTTGAAATTAATAACATTGTAATGAAAGAAATCATTCGAATAAAACTACGCTTTGTCCTCTATCTTATGCATTTTTCTCTCTTATTTGTATTTAAAACTACGCTTTGTCCTCTATCTTATGCATTTTTCTCTCTTATTTGTATTTCTAGGACAACATCATGCATTTCAATTCTTTTTTTTTTTTTTTTTTTTTTTGCAGGACCAGGGTTCAAACTCATGACCTTGCACTTGCCAGGCAGGCACTTGTGCCACGGAGCTATTTCCCTGGCCCCTCATGCATTTCAATTCTTTCTTCCACCCTCAGCACAGCTATAAGCATTTTATTTTGCCAGATACTTTATATTTCCACAGCTTTTTTTCTTTTGCTTATTTTTTGGCATTGGAGATGGAACTCACTCAGCAGGACAGTTTCTTATGCCACAGAGCTAAATCTCCAGCCCTTAGAGCTTATTTTAAGTCCTTAATTTTT
>PVJA010033615.1:0-23208 GCA_004027025.1 Myocastor coypus | reverse complement strand
AGAGAGCGGGCATAAGGGGAAGCGTGCGTTGCTCGGATGGCTTGAAACACTGGCTTATCTGTGCATTTCTTTGCAATTATGAGAGCGGTTTATTTTCAGCCTGAGGCCGGTGGGGAAAGGAACTGTCCTCCTCCTCGGCTCTCCCTCCACCGCCCGGTAACCACAACAAGCACAAACAGGACTACTGCCGTCCAACGCCGTCTTTTCCCCCGCAAAACTCCATTCTTTGGCCTGGCACGCACTACCGGTGCCTACCGGGCCCCAGCCCGCGCCCAGCCCAGCGGCCCGCACCGCGCATGCGCCTCCGCTCCCGGCGCGCCCCGCTGCGCATGCTCGCTCCCGGCTCCCTTCCGTCCGGAGCACTCCTTCGGGCCGCCGCCCTCAGCCGTACTGCATTGCGCATGCTCCACAACCCCGCCTCCCACACGCCCCTCTGGCTCCGGGTACTCTCTGCGCATGCTCGCTCTTCATTTCCCCCCCCCGCGTGGGGCAGGCGCACAATGCGCATGCTCTAACGTTGGGGGTCTGGAAGCGGACCTTCAGTGGCTTGCTCTGCGCATGCGCAGACAAGGCACGCCTTCTGTTCCACCACCGTAGTGCGCATGCTCTCACGTCTCCGAGGCCCGAGGCCCTTCTCTCCGGTGTAGGCCGCAGCCCTAAAACGCTCAAAGGCAGAATAACCTCGGGTAGGAAAACCCTTGCGGCCCACGGCTCTCCCTCGGCCACACCAAAGATGCACAGCGGCGCTCCACAAGGGCTCGGAAGGCACCGAGCCACGCGCAGGGCGGCGGCGTCGCCGCAGTGATGACGCCGACGCCGGGTGACGTCTCGTGGCTGTGACGCAGCACGCTAGCTCCCATGTTTGGGAGCGCGTCTGGCGCGCCCGTTTTGAAGCCTCTGAGAGCGTCGCGGGTGTGGCCGTCATCCCGGGGCCTCCGCCCCTCTCCGCACCCAGCGGGCGGCGAGGCCCCCGCGGCCTCTGCCGAGAGCCCCGTGTCCCCACCCCGGCCCGGAACCCCGTAGCGTCGCGAGCGGAGGGTCCGGGGCCCGGGCCGCGCGCCGCCGCCATGCCGCCCGGCAAGGTGCTGCAGCCGGTGCTGAAGATGAAGGTAGACGAGCTGTTCTTGTGCTGGCTGAGCGAGGCCGGCACGCAGCGCATGCTTCAGGACGGGCTGCGCCGCATCCAGGCGTCGGGCTGCGCGGGGCTGGGAGCCAGGGACGCGCCCGCGGCTCTGCCCGGGACCGCAGCTCCGCCCCGGGCCTCGGCTCCGCTCAGGGACTCCGCCTCGCCTGGGATCCACGCCCCGCTCGGGACCTCACCTCTGTCCAGGACCCTCGGTCGGCCTGGGGTCCACGCCCCGCCCGGGACCGCAGCTCCGCCCCGGGCCTCCGCTCCGCCCGAGATCCTCGATCCGCCCCGGACCCCTGCGCTGCCGCTCGCGCCGCCGACCGCCCGCCGGCCCACCGGACCCCGAGTCGTAAGTCACGCCCGCCCCAGCGCGGGGAGCTGGGCGCACTTCCATGTCGGGGCCCCTCTTTGGGGGACCACGGGAGACCTCCCTTGTCCCCCGTTTTAAGAAAAGCGCGCCCAGCGTTCAGTGCACACTTTGGACAACAGCTGTTCGGTGCTTGAGGCAGGGTCTTGTTGTGGGCTGGAGAAGGCGCTCGCTCGGGAGCCTGGACTATCTTCAGGAAGTCGCGGAGACCCTCCTGCCACGGCCTCCCCGGGGCCAGGGTGACAGGCTCCAGCCCTGCCGCAGGCTGTTAGCTTGGACGGTTGCGGGAGGCTGTGCACTGAGCTGCATTGCTAACTCCTCTTTATTTTCTTCGTTTTGAGACAAGGGTCTTGCTAAGTTGCCCAAGCTGAAGCTTGTCACCCCACTGCCTCCGCCTCTTAGGGCTGGGTTAAGTGGTGTCCACCACCGGCGGCAGCTGGTGTGCTTACAAAGAAAGCTGGGCATTAGTGGCACATGCATGTAATCCTAACACTTGGGAGGCTCGATGTGAGTTCGAGAGCAGCCAGGGCTACAAAAGTGAGCTTCAGGCCAGCCTGGACTGCATAGCAAGCCCCTGTCTCAAAAGGACAGAAAAACAAAATAACGGTGAGCTCAAGGCCAACTTCAACTAAATACTCAGGGCCTGTCTCAAACAAAAAGTGTACCACTTGGGAGGTCCTAGTTCTGTGTGATCTAAAGATGAGGAATTTGGGGGGGGATATGATAAGTGCCTAGATGACCCGGCTGTGTGGACTGAGGGGAATGCCTCACCCAGCGTGTGCCCGGGTGGCCGGCATCAGTTGAGAGGTGAGGCTGCTCCCCAGGGTCCCTCTGGGCCGCCTCCTTGCAGTGTGGACCCTATGGCTGGCACCCCTAGCCCCGGAGCCCAGGGGGCCTGAGTCTGAGCTGTATGAGCCACGCCTTCGGGCTCAGAGCTCCAGGAGGATGGGTAGGACTGCGGAGGCAGCGCCCTTGTGACAGCCGTCACAGGGTACAGGAGATGAGACCCTTGGGCAGGATCCTGTTGTGGGGTTCATCTGGGGCAGCAGCCAGCACACAGGAGGAGGATGGGGTCCCTGCAGCTGCACCCCTGCCCCTTTTATGGGGTGCAGTGAGTCCTGGGATCTCTGGCAGCCTGAAGCAGGACGTCTTCCGCTCAGCTGGGTCTCGTGGGGTCCCTGAGTGTGCAGGACGGGTCCCCATCGTCCTCCTCCTGCCCTGGCCTCCGGGGGGCTGGGCTTACCCGTTCATTCATACCCAACCGGAAGTGGCCAGGGCACCCGGGCCCATGAGCCAGGCACGCAGCCACAGGGCGGTGCTGACATCCGTCCCGCCCTGCCCAGTGTCCGGACTCTCGCCTCTGTCTTCTGTCTCTGTCTTTGGCTGCACGGATAGGCTCTCCGAGGCTGGCTGTTAGGTTTCCCAGGATGGCAGCCTTGCCGCCTTCTGCGCAGTACTCCACTTGGCACAGCCTGGGTGCTCACCTGCTGTGGGCCGAGGGTGTCGGCCTCATCCTGTTGCACAGGACCTACCTCCTCCTTCCAGAAGCGGGTCGGGTTCACCTGCCTGTGTCCCGGAGGGGCCCCTGGGGTGCATGGGGCTTTGAGTTCCCAAAGCTCTCTGAGCACAGGTGTCCTGTTGGGAGCCCCTGGTGTTCGCAGAAGTTCCCCACATGGGCTCTCATACTGAGCAGAGGTCCTCCTACCTCGGTTCTGGTACCATGGGGTGCTCCGTGGGGTGGTTACGTTGTTGTGCACCTGTGCGCCAGGGCTCTGGGCGGCTGACGCAGAAAGATCCAAGTTGGAACCCTGGACAAGTTAATGGCTTAGACACTACTGAAAGTCAGCCGGGATGGAGCGAGAGCTCAAGTGCAGGAATGGACGGCGGCCAGCAGGGAGGTCCAGCTAGAGACAGAGGAGGGGAGCAGACGAGCCGCTCGGTGGGGCGGCCCCACCCTGGGGCTGGGTGACCTCAGAGGGTGCAGCACAGAGCCTGGGTGCCCTGTGCCTTGAGGTGCCCACTGGCTGCAGACTGTTCTACCCAACTGCACCCCAGGCCTTCATCTTTTGTGAAGCCAGGCCTCTCAAAGTTTGCTGGCTGGGGCTGGTGGGATCCTCCTCCATCGGCCTCCCGTGTAGGCAGGACCTCAGTGTTACCTAATGTCAGGGGCATCCCGGGTCTTGTCGGGTTCTGGAAACCTTGCGCAGGTGTCACGGCCCTGCTGTGGGCAGAGGACACGCGCGGCACCGTGTGTGTGCGTGTGTGTGTGTGTGTGCGCGCACGTGTGTAGCACCTGGCGGGGAGGACTCTCCCCCCATGCCTGGCCTGTGGGTCCGAGTTTATTTAGCTTACAGCGGCTGTCTGGCCCTGCGGAGCAGGTTCCCCACCGGCCAGGCCCCCCACTTACAGCCGAGGGCCGCGTCCCGCAGGTGCAGAGCGGATCTGGGGCAGGCAGAGCGTAGCCCCTAGGGCCGGACACCGCGGCCTGGGTCGGACTCGACCTCGTGGCGCAGGGCGCTGCGTGTGCAGGGACCGCGAGGGCCAGAGCGCGGCGGGTCAGGAGCGCGGGACGCGGCCGTGACCCCCACCTCCCGCCCCCCGCAGCTGCGTCCAGAGCCCCGGGCGGCGGAAGCCGGCTCCTGCCGGTGCCCCGCCCCCCGCCCCCCTCTCGGGCTCCCGCGCCCACGTGACCCGCACTTGCCGGGCGCCGTCCCTGTCCTGGCGCCGCTGGGGGCCGGGCGAGGAGTGGAGAGAGGTGACAGAGCCGGCAGGGGACAGAGCGTAGCGGAGGGACGGCCAGCAGCGGAGAGGATCGACCGTGCCCTGTGCCCTGTCCGCGCCTATCACCCTGTCCCGCCGCCGCCATGCACCCCGCACGGCGCCCCGCGGAGCGCGCCCTGCCTAGGCCCGGGCCCCTCGGCGCCTGGCCCGCCGCGCATGGAGCGCGCTGAGCCCGGCCTCCGCCCCCGGCTCTCTGCCCACCCGGCCCCGTCGCCCACGCCGACCCCGACCCCGGAACGCGGCGCCCCGAGGCCCGTGCGCGCCGAAGCCATGAGGCTGCGGGAGCGCTCCCTGCGCCAGGACCCCGACCTGCGGCAGGAACTGGCCTCGCTGGCTCGTGGCTGCGACTTCGTGCTGCCGTCCCGGTTCAGGAAGCGGCTCAAAGCCTTCCAGCAGGTCGGGACGGGCGCTGCGGGGTGCGGGGGTCCAGGGCGGCGGCCCCGGAAGGCCTTGGGCGCACCGCCCGCCCTGCTAGAGCCCAGAGCTTTGACCGGCGACCCTGCCGCCACACCAGCGGCCCCTGGGTGGCCTTGTGCCGTGCAAACTCGCTGTGACCTCAGGTGGCCGCTGTGGGCTTCAGGGTCCCCGGGGTGGCCCGCTTCCGGCTTCCTAAGCCAGGGTCCCCTCGTTGAGTCCCAGCTGGGTTCGAGCTCACTTGCGGTGCAGCCCAGGTGGGTCTGACTTCAGCCAGAACCGTCCTGCCTCAGCCTCCAGGTGGGGGCACTGGGCCTGCAGGTACTCCTGTCAGATGCCAGGTGCCAGGATCGGTGCTCAGAGGGCCTTTGCTGGCCGTTGCTGGTGGGCAGGGGTCCCCGCCGCCCAGGGGCGACTGTTGGGGGCTCGGTCCAGCGTTCGTAGTAAGGGGTCCTGCCAGCCCATGTTGGTAATTAGGGTTTCCTACTGCCCGGCATTGATAGGCCCCCTCTGCCTGGTGTCCGCGGTTGGGGTTCCACAGCAGCCTTAAGCCGGAAAGGACACAGGTTGTCCTTGGGAGACCCTGGTGCCGGGAGAGACCCTGAGCACCATGCACTAGGGGGAACGTTGGGACCTCTTCCCCAGCGGAGCCCCTGCTGGAAGCACCGTCCACTTGGTGCAGTGCAGGTTCCTGTCCTTTGGGTACGGGGACGTGCGTCTGTGGGCTCCTCTAAGCCTGGGGAGCTGCAGTGCGCCTTGGGTCTTGCCTGAGTGCCCTCCGTGGGCCCGGGACCGGGCTGGCAGGCCGGGTTCTGGCTGTGGGTTCTACATCCCCTGTGTGGGCTTCAGGGTCCCTGTGTGGGTTTGGTCCCAAGTGCCGCGTAGCCCTGCCAGACCTCGGCCGCTGTCCTCCTGCCTCAGCCTCCCGAGGCAGGGAGCCGCGCCCGCCGCACCTGGGAGCGCGCTTCCCCGAAGTCCGCCCTGTCCCGCCCCACCGCCTGCTCTGGCCGCCTGGGCTCTGGCCTCTGACCTAGCCACCGTGTCATCCCGACCTCGGGCGCTGACCCCTCTCGATGCCCATCGTGTAGGCAGCTGCCCGTGTTGCACCTTCCCGTGGCCGCGCCCGCCGCGCGTGCGGCAGGAATGCCCGGCAGCCGTGCCCGCTCTATTTCTGTCCAGAGATTAAGCCCGAAAATCCCAGCTGCCGGGTGCTGCGCGGCGAGCAGCTTGGGGCGTCCGCAGCGCCCCCTGCCGGCGCCTCCCCACTCCGCGCAGCTCCACCCTGTCCTGCCACCTCCCTCTGCGGGCCTCGAGTCCGCTGGTCACTGGATGCTTAGCAAGAAAGAAAGGCCAGTTGGTGGTGCCGCCCGTGAGCCCAGCTCTGGGAGGCTGGGGCAGGCAGATCATTGCTATTTGGAGACCAGCCTGGGCCACAGAGCGCGCGTAAGGCCGGCTTGAGCTGCACCCTGGGAACTGGCTCAAAAAGACGCAAGGGGAAGAAAGCAAGTAGTGGCCGAGGTGGCCCACGCCTGCTCTCCAGCACCGCTGCAGGCTGAGGCAGGGGTGCCCCAAGAGCTGACCCAGGGCCCCTGCCTGCCTCCTGGTGCTGCCCCCTGCCGCCACGCTTGCTGGGGTTCTGGGGCCCACACACCCCTGCCAGCCGGGGTGGGGCAGAGCTCGCTCCCTTCCTGCCTGGGTGCTGACACCACCTGCTGCCCTCTTGGTGCAGGTGCAGACACAGAAGGAGGAGCCGCCCAGGCCGCCGCTGTCCAGCCAGAACATCCCTGCCTTCTACTTCCCGCGTGGCCGCCCTGAGGACAGTGCCCGCGTGGACGCCGCCATCGCCAGGATCGAGCGTGTCTTTGCACAGTTCCCGCAGGAGAGGGCCACGGCAGGCGACATGGGCCAGGTGGCCAAGGTGGGGGTGCAAGGCCTGATGCGGCCACGGGTCTCTGCAGACGGCGCCTCTCCTGCCTCCTCCTGCCTGCAGGGCGGGGGCTTCTGTCGCAGGGCTCTTAGCGCCTCCGCCCTCCTTTTGCCTGGCTACGGCATGCAGCCCGAGTAGGGCTGGCCTTGCCCTTCCATACACGCAGCTGCATCCCAGAGCATCACAGGGGCCGGCCACGTGGCACGGGGCCAGTGTGTATACAGAGGTGAGAGAACCTCCTGGTCCCTGGCTAGAGGGGCAGATGGCCTTCAGCTCTGGGAGGCGGAGGCAGGACGTTCAGGGAAGACCCCTTCTCAAAGCCCTACACGCCGGCCCTATCTTTGGCTCCAGTGCACAAGCTCGCCGTGGGTCGTGCCAGCGGGGTGCCGGGTCCCAGGCTGTGTGCCTCGCCAGGTGTGCCTGTCCCCAGCAAGGGCTACCTGCTTGCAGCTCACGAACCTGGCTCTGGAGATGGCCCTTGTTTAGGTTTTCTTAGGACAGAAACGGCTTTTCACAACTGTGTATTCTCAGTGCTGGGGTTTAGACCTGGGCCGTTATGCACTGGCCACACACCCCATGTTCTGTGTAACAGGCTGTGTCTCTTTTTTTTTTTTTTTTTGTCTTTTTGAGATAGGGTCTCGCTATGCCTTGAGCTCACTTTTGTAGCCCAGGCTGGTCTCGAACTCGCACCAATCCTCCTGCCTCAGCCTCCCAAGTGCTGGGATTACAGGCGTGCGCCACCACGCCCAGCAGGCTGTGTCTCTTGTTCTCTGACATGCTTGCATTCAGCTGGGCCTAGGGATCCTCCTGCCTCAGCCTCCTGCATTCTGCATTCTGGGGTTGCAAGCTTGCCTGCTTTTGTGTGTGTGTGTGTGTGTGTGTGTGTGTGTGTGTGCGTGCGTGTGTGTGTGTGTGTGTGTGTGTGTGTGTGGCACCTCCAAGATCCTATGAGGTCTGAAGCCCTTCAGTGGCCTGAGCTGGGCCTGCAGTACTCACCCTCCTGCCTCAGCCTTCAGGGTCATGGGAATACAGTGCATGTCCCTTCGCCACCGGCTGGTGCCCCTCCTCCACAGTCCCTTCTGCCTGGCTCCTCACTGGGCCCCTGCAGCATTGCTTGAGGCTCCCGTGCTGCCAGGGCCAGATCAGCAGCTGTGTGCTACTCGGCTGCTATGGTGCCCGCCTCCCACAGGGCAGCCCAGCCAGCCTGAGGCACCTGAGGCTGTCACGGCCTCTGTCCACCTTGTGCTACGTGGGCCCAAGGCCAACGTCACCCATCCCCACAGAGGTAGAAGCCCGCTCCTTCCTGCCCTGCTACAGCCACCCTGTTCCAGGGCTCCCAGCTGCACAGCCCCTGGGCCTGCCTCTGCAGTCCCTGTCCCTGCCACCCTGTCCTGCTGGGGGGCCCAGGGCCCTGCACCCTGGTGTGGCGACGGGTCCTCTTCCCTGGAAGCTTGCGTGGGCCTCGCCGTGCGTCCTGTGCCGCCAGTGCAGCAGTGGGGCTGCTTAGACGCCCCACGTCCTGCTGCTCAGGCAGAGTGGAACCCCCAGCCAGGGCGCTGACAGCCAGCAGGGCTCGGTGGCCCTGTCCTAGAGGCCGAGGCCCTTGCCCCATTGTGTCCCCAGCGCAGCGCATCGGGGTGCTCTGTGCGACCCCAGAGCCGCAGCGTCTTGCACCGTGGCCGTAGCTGCTGCTGTTTGAGATCGGGTGAGCATGGGTCCAGCAGGCAGGCCCTGGGCGCCTGGAGTCTGGTGCCCGCACCCGGCTCACAGCCACCGGTGGTGGCTTCTCGTCCCGCCCTCGTCCTCGCTGCCTTTCCTTTTCTCAAGGCAGCCTGCACCCGAGCGCCCGCAGCCGCCGCGCTGGGCCCGTTAGGTTCACTTTCAGCTAGGGTCTCCCTGGGCTCCTAGCTGGCTGCCGCGCCGGGGCGTTTTCTGTTCCGTTTCTCTCCTACATGCCCTAGCTGGGGCTCACCCTGGTGCTGCCATGCCGTGCTGATGACCAGCACCCTACGCACTGCGTGGGGCTCACGGACCCCCCATGCTCCCCAGGCTTGTGGCTGCCCGCTGTACTGGAAAGGTCCTCTCTTCTACGGCGCCGGCGGTGAGCGCACGGGCTCCGTGTCCGTGCACAAGTTCGTGGCCATGTGGAGAAAGTGAGTGGAGCTCCCGGCCCGGGCCCTCGCGGGGCGGGGTCCATCTCTCCCCAGCCCCCACCTCTCCTCACCCCAAACTCTCGCTGCGCATGCGCACACGGCTGTCCCTCCAGGGTGCTGCAGACAGGCTACGACGACGCCGCACGGTTCGTGCAGCTGCTCGGGAGCCCGGGCACCAATGGCCTGGTGCAGGAGGACTTCGTGCCCTTCCTGCAGGTGCGGGCGCAGCCGGGGAAGGGGCTGGGGCGGGCAGCACGTGCGTTCCTGCCGGTCTGCGTGAGTGCGTGCACAGCTAAGGCAGCGCTCCGCCCACCTGCACAGGACGTGGTGAACACGCACCCGGGGCTGTCCTTCCTGAAGGAGGCGGCAGAGTTCCACTCGCGTTACATCACCACGGTGAGTGCCGCCCACCCGCGGCCTGCGCACCCTGACTGTGGCCAGCGGGAATGCGAAGGATGGCCGTCCCCGCGGCTTGAAGCGAAGCTGTGGAAGGAGCGCTTCACGGCTTCCCTGGGAGGCTGAGGCAGGAGGGTGCCCCAGGGTTGGGCTGCTTCCCAAGACCCCGCATGGGCACGGGAACCGGAAGGCCTTGGGCTCAGCTGGGCGGGACTGCGCAGGCTGGGGCTCCCTCCCAACGCCCCTGCCCACAAAATGCACTCAGGGGCGACTGGAAGCCGGGCCAGCTGTGCAGAGGGGAGTGCTGCCTGCCGGGGCTAGGCTAGGCGTAGGGGCACAGCAGGACCCCCTGAGCTCGCGCCTAGGACGCAGTGAGCTGGCGGCACGGGGCAGCTCTGTACCCGGCGTTCCTGCTCGTGGCCCGCTCTGACTCCGGGCACCCCGCAGGTCATCCAGAGAATCTTCTACACTGTGAATAGGTCCTGGTCTGGCAGGATCACGTGCGCAGAACTCAGGAGGAGCAGCTTCCTGCAGGTGAGGAGCAGGAGGAGGTGGTGGAGGGGAAAGAGGCAGCCGTGCACAGCAGGCCAAGCCCTCTGTGCGGTGGTGCTGCCTGCAGAACGTGGCCCTGCTGGAGGAGGAGGCTGACATCAACCAGCTGCCCGAGTTCTTCTCCTACGAGCACTTCTACGTCATCTACTGCAAGTTCTGGGAGCTGGACACCGACCACGACCTCTTCATCGACGCGCAGGACCTGGCCAGGCACAACGACCATGGTGAGGGCAGGGTTGGGCAGGCGGCACGGGTGCCGGGCCGCACAAGGACCTGGAGGCCCGCGGGTGGCGCTGTCCACTTTCCCAGCCCTGCTTGTGCCCCGCCCCTGCGGGCTCTGCAGGACAGGGCTGCGTTCGGACGGCGGTGCCCGGGGCTCCGTGGTGCACAGCGCTGCTCCCTGTTCCTGTCCCGGCCTGCTCAGACTGGGTTCTGGACCCGGCACCCCGGGGTGCTGGGGGAGGCCCCAACCTGCCCCTCATTGCACTCTTCAGCCATCTCGTCCCGGATGATCGAGCGCATCTTCTCGGGCGCCGTGACCCGGTAGGTGTCACACAGCAGAGGCCTCTGCGCAGGTGGATGGGCGGGGCAGGGTGGGAAGGGACCTGAGGCGTCCCCTGTGCTGGGCTTGGGGCAGCACGGGGCCCTGGGCGGGGGAACCGCTCCCCCGGGAGACCCTTGCTCAGGGCACTCAGGGAGCCCAGGCAGGCGCGGGGCCACCAGCTGCTGTGCCTTGCACCGACCGCACCCCCACGGGTCTCCCCACACCCCACACAGAGGCCGGCGGGTGCACAAAGAGGGCCGACTGAGCTATGCGGACTTCGTGTGGTTCCTCATCTCGGAGGAGGACAAGAAAACGCCTACTAGGTGGGTGGGCGGCCCTGGTCCCCCACAGGTCCCTCTGGGTCCCCCCACGGATCCCTCTGGATCCCCCAGTGGTCCCCGGCCCGCCCCACTCACGCCCGCCGCCATGCGTCCCACAGCATCGAGTATTGGTTCCGCTGCATGGACCTGGACGGCGACGGCGCGCTGTCCATGTTCGAGCTCGAGTTCTTCTATGAGGAGCAGAGCCGGAGGCTGGACGGGCTGGGCATCGAGCCGCTGCCCTTCCGCGACTGCCTGTGCCAGATGCTGGACCTGGTGAAGCCGCAGAGCCCAGGTGGGCGGGGGTGGGGCCTGGTGGGCGCGGCCTGGCGGGCAGGGACCCCTGGCATCCCCATCACCGGGCCTGCCCCGCGCCCACCCGCAGGCAGGGTCACCCTGCACGACCTGAAGAGCTGCAAGATGGCGCACGTCTTCTTCGACACCTTCTTCAACGTGGAGAAGTACCTGGACCACGAGCAGCGCGAGCAGGCGGCCCTGCTCAGGGTGAGCCCGACCCCGCGGCGGCCCCGCACCCCTTGCTCCCTGCGCACTTTCCCGCCACCCTTGACGCACACGCCTCCCACAGGACAGCGACAGTGAGGGCCCTGAGCTGTCCGACTGGGAGCGCTTCGCCGCCGAGGAGTACGACGTGCTGGTGGCCGAGGAGGCCGCAGGCGAGGCCTGGGAGGACGGGTGAGTGCGGGGCAAGGGGTGTGCCCCAGCTGCTTTCCCAGAGCCGCCCTGCGCCACCCCCTGGACCTGCAGGAGCCGGGCTGCTTGGCTTTGCCAACTTAACACGCCCCCTGGCCGTGGCCAGGCCCGCCAGCCCTCCCAGGCTGTTCGCGCTCTGGCTCCGCCCTCACCCAGCCCTGCCCGCCCTGGCTCCGCCCCCACCAGCCTTTACCACGCCCCCTCCCTTGAGCCTGCTCTGGCTCCGCCCGTCACACGGCCTGCCCACCAGCCCAGCCCAGCCCCCCTACGCGCTGGCCCATTTTGCAGGTATGAGGCAGCGCTGAGTCCCGTGGAACAGAAACTGGGGTCGCTGCGGTCCCGGACACAGAGGCTGGGCTTTGGGGCGTCACCCCCCGGGGACGTGGACCTGTATGAGTACGCATGCGGGGACGACGACCTGGAGCCGCTGTGATGTCCTGGCTCATTCCCCACTGCACGCCAAACCCTGCAGTCCCTCGTGGGCACACAGGGCCAACCTGTTAAGACTCAGAGTGCAGACTCTTGCCAGCTACCCGCAGCCTGGACGCCGGCAACGTGGTCACGCCCAGCGTTACGTGCAGGACAGACTGGGACCTCAGGCTGTAGCGCAGCCGCCACAGTGGCCCCCCACCCAGCATGGTCACGTGAATGGAGTCCACCTGAGGCTGGTCTGCGCGTGGCCGGACCCCCACCCACACGTTTTAAATAAAGAGTTGAAGGTTTTTATAGTGCGGGGCTTCTGCAGCCAGCAGGGGCCACATGGGACAGGGCTGGGGATAGGCGTGGGTGGGATCTGGTCCCACTGGGCCACGTAGGGTCCCCATTCGAGTCCATCTGTCCAGGCCACCACGACGGACCCTGCAGACCCCAGATCCCTGTGGAGGGGAGCTGGGAGCCCCCGGCCTCCTGGAGACATGGGCCTGTGAGGACTCCCCCCCACGCCCCTGGGGCTGAGTCCGGCAGCCCACAGCTAAGGAGGGACAGCCCCCCCCCCCCCCCCCCGCTCCCCAGTGACTTCCCGCTGTATTCTGCAGCCGACATCCAGGACACTGCTGTCCAGGAGAAACCCGCGGCCCTGGGTGCGGTCAGCGGGAGGGGCAGGCCACGGGCACGGAACTCTCCAGTGGGCACTGGGGTCCCGGGCCGGTCCCACGCTTTGGTTCTGGGTGGAGACAGTCTCGAAAAGGCCTGCACTCCGCAGCCGCCGGGGCCACGGCGAGCCAGCGGCCGGTTCCGCCCAGCACCGACTCCGGTGCGGAAAGCAGGAGGCCGCGTGGGCGTCATCCCGCGCTAGCTCAGAAAGGCTGAGGCCTGAGGATCGCGGGCTCCAGCCGCAGCCCCTCTTAAAATACAACACAAAACGCGGAGCGCTGCACAAAGCCACGGTTCATAATCCCCGGTCCTGCTCAAGACAAACCCTACCCCATCGGGGTCCACAACCCCAACCCCCACGCGGAGAACGCCTCGAGGTCTAGGGAGCGTGAGGCGCAGGGGGCGGGATGGCGCGTCCCACCGGGTGGGCTCCGGCTTCCGCCCCGAGCCCTATTCTGTGACAGGACAGCTGCACTAATGGGTTCGGGCGTCCGGCGCAAAAATGAGCTCGGGGCACCCGCTCGGTGCTGGTCGGATCTGCTTTGGACCAGACCTGTACAGAGGTACTTGGGACCCGAGGACGTGGTCGCGCACATCACGTGTCAGTGCGGGGATTTTGCAGCGCGCTTCCATCCCGACCCACGGAGGAGCCGAGGGTGCCGCCTTGCCGAGCCCTCTCGCCTCTGCGGCACCGACTGGGCTGTGGTTCTGAAGGCAGGGCCGGGGAGGTGCACCGATGCTCCCTGACTCCCCACCCCCGTTCCAATCCCAGGAGTGAGACCGGGCGAGTGCGTGCCCGTCTCTGTCGCCAGGGCAGTACACCTGGGCCTGTCTCAGTCTTGCCCGAGTCAGACGCGCCCCCACCTCGCTAAGCTGCGGATCTTCCTGCCTCGGCCTCCCAGAGCAGAGCGTGGGGGACCATGGATGTGGCTGGCCAGCGCCCCGCGCCTGGAAGGGCTACGTGCGAAGAAGCGGTTGGGGTTGGCATTCGCAAACGCAGGGGCCAAGCCTGAGATGCTGGGAATGGGAAGAGGAAATGCAGGAATCCGGGGCACCCGGTATAGACCGCGGATGCAAAGTGGATTCCGGCCCGCGATCGACGACGCGTCCGGGAGTGGATTCTGACCCTGCTGTAGATGGCCCGGCTCTGACCCTGGTGTAGACACCGTGCCTGGACCGCGGTCCCCAACCCCGCTAGTACTTCGTCCTTGCTGACCCACGCCCCTGGCTTGGACTCGAGTCCCCGCGCGGACGCCGGCTTCCAGGATGCACTTCGGTGCGCCGCGGGCCCGAGGCCGCAGCACTGCAGCTCGCGTGGGTGCAGAGCCGCGTTCCCTACCTTCCGCAGTTCAGACAAAAGACCCCACGCGCCTGGCTTCCCTGTCCCCGCCCCCGGCGCGCACGTGACCATATCCTACCAATAGCCGTGCGCGGGCAGCCCCGCCCCCGTATAGGCTCCGCCCCCTCGCGTTACAGGGACGCGGCATGTGGACCTTGCGGGCCGCCGTCGGCCCCCGGCGCTGGCTCTCCTTCCTGGGCCGTGACCGCCTGTCTCCTAAATTGCCACCGCCAACCCGGCCCGCACGCCAGGTTGCTGCTGCCGTCACGGGCTATGGGGGCTCGAGCGACCGGGGCGGGCTGGGGGGCCGAGATCGGGGCAGGCCGCACGCCCACAGAAGCCACGCAGAAGAGGAAGAGGAGGACGAGAAGGATGAAGAGGAAGAGGAGCTGCTGCGGAGCGAGCCGCTGCTGCCGACGGGGACGCAGCGCGTGTGCTTGGTGCACCCTGAGGTCAAATGGGGACCCGGGAAGCCGCAGCTAACCCGAGGTAACCGGCCGGGCCGCCAGAAAGGTCTCGGACGCGCGGTCTAGACGAGGAGCAAATGGGCGCGAGCCAGGGGCGGGCATTCGGGAGGAGCAGGGCCAATGAGGGTGGAGATCCCGGAAGCGCTCGACGGGTGGGTGCTCCATTAGTCAGGCCTGGAGAAGGCTGCTGCCGAGTGAGAGCCGGGTTTAGAGGATCTCGATAGGCGGGTGAGCACTCTCCTACTCAGGGCTGGGGAGGGGAGGGCCAAATGGGGGCGGGGCGCAGAGGAAGCACTC
Organism: Myocastor coypus; assembly: GCA_004027025.1. Taxonomy (NCBI): domain Eukaryota; kingdom Metazoa; phylum Chordata; class Mammalia; order Rodentia; family Myocastoridae; genus Myocastor; species Myocastor coypus. The sequence goes on along the minus strand of PVJA010033615.1, from coordinate 8,719 downwards.
AATTGGTCAGGGACTAGGGACTGAGGCGGGTGATAGGCGGAGCAGTGTGGAACTCAGGAGGGGCGGTGTCGAGAGAGTGTGCTGACTCAATGAGCGAGTATCCCATTGGTCGTGGTGAGGAGGGGCAGGATAACTGGCAAAGACTTTGGTAGGGGTGGGGCATTAGGGGGGGGGCAGGTCTTGGGGGCGGGGCCTATAGGTGGCCTGCCGCGAATCCCTGAGCTCTTGTTTTTTTTTGGTGTTTTTTGGGGTTTTTTGTGTTTTTGAGACAGGGTCTTGCTATGCAGTTGAGACTGGCCTTGAGCTCACTTTTGTAGCCCAGGCTGGTCTCGAACTCTCACCAATCCTCCTGCCTCAGCCTCCCGAGTGCTGGGATTACAGGCGTGAGCCACCACGCCCGGCTCCCTGAGCTCTTGTTGAGTTGCCCAGGTTGTGCACTGTTGCCCTGAGCAGGGAGCTTCTGGCATGGGCTTGCAGTGAAAAGAAGGGGCTCAGGCGGGAAGCAGGAAGCATACAGAAGTCGGGAACAGTGTGTGGGCGCGAAGCCCCGGGCATCTCCAGGCCTGTGCAAGCATCCCCATGGAAGCCTGCTGTTGAGACCTCTGCACCCTCCATCCCAATCCACGCAGCCTTCGCCTCCGTCCACCCTAAGCCCCGACAGCCCTGGCCACTTCTCATCTGGGGGTTTGCCTGGCCCATTTCCTGACCCTGGATTGGCCAGTTAGGCACAGTTCACAGCCGTGCACGGAGCACACTCTGTGTCCTGTGCCTATGGCATCTCTTGCTGAGCCCTGTGTCCTCACGGTCCACATAAGTTGTGGTACCTGCTCAACCCTTGTTCCTGTTCCTGCCTGGGTAATATTCCACCATGTGGTGCTTATGACTTCTTCCACCCACATCTGGGTTCTGGGGTCAGGTTGTGGACACATTTTGGGGGGCAACCTCTCAACCCACTACCAGCATGTCCAGCTGCTGTCTTCCTAAGTTCCTGGGGTAACCCTCCTGCCTCTGTCTGCTCACTAAAGCAGCCCAGTACCCAGCTGCCCCGCCACACCCAGATCCCGCAGGACACAGGGCCACTCAAGGTTTGCCGATGGTCCTGCACTGGCACGGTCCCCACCCCACCTGGTCCTGCACTGGCACGGTACGGAAGCCTCCCTAACCCAGCCTTGTCCGTCCCCGCAGCCAAGTGGCAGGTGGCAGAGGCAACCGCCCTGGTGCACACGCTGAACAGCTGGACGGTGGTGCAAACGATGGTCGTGCCCACCAAGAGCCCCGACAGCAAGTTGGTCTTCGGCAAGGGAAACTTAGAACAGCTCACGGGTGAGTCTTTGCAGACCTATCCCTGCGCTGTCCTTCCCTTGTGATGTTTCTTTTCAGAGAGCAGAAGACACAGGTGTGCTGGCACACACCCTTCGTCCCAGAGCTTGGGAGGCCGAGGCAGGAAGAACCCTGTCACTTGGAGGCCTGCCTGGGCCACATAGTGGGTTCGAGGCCCGCCCGGACTGCATAGTAAGATACTGTCTAAAAAAGAAAAACGAAGGTGCTGGGGAGATAGCTCCGTGGCACAAATGCCTGCCTGGAAAGTGCGAGGTCGTGAGTTTGAACCCTGGTCCCGCAAATAAAAAAAAAAAGAAAGAAAGAAGGAAAGAAAGAAAGAAGGTTTATTTTGTTTTGTTTTGTTTTTTACCTTTTTTAATTATTTTTTTTGTTGTTTCAGAACCTTTGTTTATTCACTCATTTTTATGGCTGGCTCAGCCCACCCCCGCCCCCGAGGGCAGGACTGGCGCAGCATGTGGTGCCGGGGATCGAACCCCGGTCCCTGAAGCCGCCCAAGTTTCCCCAAGCAGGCGCTTTAGACCACTGAGCCATCCCGCGGGGCCCCAGAAGGTTTATTTTGGCTATGGTCTCAGACGCTTTGATCCGTTGTGGCTGGTTCCGTGGCTTTTTTGTGTGGAAGCAGGAATGCCTGGCAGGCTGGCGTGGTGCAGCAGAGGTGCTCACATCCTAGGGGCCACGAGTCAGAGCAAGGAGGGGCCCAGGGTCTTGCCGCTCCAGTGTGAGCCACAGCGCCACGACCACACTTCCTCCCGCCTGGCCCTACTCCCATGACGTCATTCTCTCAGCAGGCCCCATCCCGTGAGTCACCGCTTCCCACTAGGCCCAAACCCCATGGTGTCACTTTCTCCCTCTAGGCTCGACCTGTTTGATGTCACGTCCTCCTGCTACGTCCTAGCCCCCTATGACGTCACATCTTCCAAGTCCTGCCCCCATGTGGCATTCTCCCAGCAGGCCCTATCCCTATGATGTCACTTGCCTGCCCACTAGTTCCTACTGCCCTGTCATTCTCCTAGCAGGGCCTACCCCCATGACGTCACTTCCTCCTGCTAGGCACGTGGCGGGTCTCAGCCTTAACGTTTCCCGGCCGACTCCCAAGTGCAAGTGGCCATCTCCTAATGCAAAACGCCTTCACCCCACATCCGAGGGTTCTCTTGCTAACAACCCTAGTCTAGCATCACCCAGCACAATGGAGGAGAGGTTGCCCGAGCACGTGGCCTCAGAGAGTGTGGTCCACGGCAGCTGCTCCAAGCGGGAGCATCCGGGGGGATGGGCTGTGGGGGAGAAACACACACACACCTGGGGGCCGGTAGGCACAGAGAGAAGCGATCGGCCGGGCAGCGATGCAGGGGTCCAGCCCCAATGTCTCAGAGCCCGGGCCTCCCACAGCGCACACCAGGGACGCGGGCAGCCGTGCACGCTGACGGCCCCCTCTTCCCATAGCACAGATCCGGGCGTCTCCAAAAGCCACGTCCGTGTTCCTGAACGTGGAGCGGCTGGCAGCCCCAGCCCAGGTACCACCCGTGTCCGCCCCCTGAGGGCACCACCCCCGCACAGGGGGTACAGACAGAGGGGAGGGGTCCAGCGGAAGGGGTGTCCTCCGCAGTGGCCGCCATGTTCCCTGCTCCCGTGCACTCCAAATCGTCGTGGTCTCCCGAGCCGTGGTCTCCTTTCCAGAAAGAGCTGGAGGCAGCCTGGGGCGTGCCCGTGTTCGACCGCTTCACCGTTGTGCTCCACATCTTCCGCTGCAACGCGCGCACCAGGGAGGCCCGGCTGCAGGCGGCGCTGGCCGAGGTTCCCCTGCTCAGGTGCGTAGCCCCGGGGCACGTGGAGGAGTGCGGTGTAGCCCCTGCTGTGCCCGCCGCCCGCCCTCTGTCCCAGCAGAGCCCTGCCTTCCTCCCGGGCCCTCAGCTGAACGTCATTCGGCCCAAGCATTTGGGTCCCCAGCCACCTCTGCCTGGGACGGACCCCCATGGGGCTTCTTCTGGTTTCCATGCCAGGTCTAACCTGAAACACAGCACCACGCACGTGGACCGACAAGGCGGCGGCTCCCGGTACATCATGGGCTCAGGTAGGCGGGGCGGACACGCCACCTGCGGTTGCTGTCCCCAGGGGATTCCTGCAGGCGGGGCCTCCTGTGCGTGTGGAAATCGGGGTGCGCTGGTTCCACGCTGTGGTGCAGATGTGGCTTAGCGAGCTGGGGACTCCGTGGAGTGGCTTGTGGTGGACTAGCCTGGTAACTAAGAATTGACTAACCCGTAATCCGTGATCGGATGGGTTTTCTAGTTCGTTAGTGGATTACCCTACTAATCTGTAAATGAGTTAGTGTATAAATGGCTTACCCAGGTAATCTGTGTCACTTACTGTAATTTCTGAGCACTTTAGTAATCCAGGAGTCAGCTGATTGACTAACTCATAAGTGCAAGAATCCACCAATCTGCAGCCACGTTAGTTTACACATGTGCTGGGCCACGGGGCCACAGGTGCCCAGCCTACGACTGAGCAGGTGACCTCGCAGGGACACGGCAACCCTCGCGTGGCATCTTAGCACTCGGGAGGCTGAGGCAGGAGGGTCGCTGTGAGTCCCAGACCAGCTGGTACACAGTGAGCTCAAGGCAGCCTGAGCTGCACAGTGACACCCTAGCTTAGGGGGGGAAAAATGGGGGCTGGGGAGATAGCTCGGTTGAATAAGCTCTTGACTGGCAAGCGCAAGGGCTTGAGTTCAATCCCTGATTCCTCAAAAAAAGAAAAAAACAGCCAGGCCCTGTCCTCCCAGGCGAGTCATTCCTGCAGCTGCACCAGCGCCTGCTCCGGGAGCGGGAGCTGAAGATCCGGCGGGCGCTGGAGCGGCTGCGGGCAAAGCGCGGGCTGCTGCGGAGCCAGCGGGTGCGGCGCGAGTTCCCAGTGGTGGCCGTCGTGGGCTACACCAACTGCGGTGAGGACCAGCTCCGTCCACACCCGAGGTCCATGGCCAGGTCCACACGTAGCTCCTGGCTGACCTGTGCCCTCCCCGCAGGGAAGACCACGCTGGTCCGGGCGCTGACAGGGGACGCAGCCGCACAGCCCCGGGACCAGCTCTTCGCCACGCTGGACGTCACGGCCCACGCGGGCCAGCTGCCCTGCCGTCTGCCCGTGCTGTACGTGGACACCATCGGCTTCCTGTCCCAGCTGCCCCACGGCCTCATGCAGTCCTTCTCTGCCACGCTGGAAGATGTGGCCCACGCAGTGAGCGCCCCCACACCCTACCCACCCCACCCGGCTGCAGAGCAGCGCTTGAGCCCCCAGAGCCATGAGCAGAGCCAAGGTGGTCCCAGCTGGAGGGTCTCCAGCGAGAATCTCCTGCCTCTGCCTCCTCACAGGGCTCCAGGCAGTTCTGAGCTGCGACCCTCACTGTCCAGACTCTCTTTTTGTCTCTTTCTTTGTGTTTTTTCTTGTGTCTCTCTTAAGAAGGTTTGTATAGAGCCAGAAGGCTGAGGCAGGAGTGTCTCTGTGACATCCAGGCCAACCTGGGGTACATAGTGTGATTTTTCAAAAAAAAAAAAGTGGAATTTAAAAAAAAAAAAGGATCTGATACTCAGGCGTGGTGGCTCACGCCTGTAATCCCAGCACTTAGGAAGCTGAGGCAGGAGCATTGGTGTGAGTTCAAGACCAGCCTAGGTTACAGCAGTGAGCTCAAGGCCAGCCTGAATTCAATAGCAAGACCCTGTCTGAAAAAAAGATAAAAAACATATATATAAATAAATAATAAAAACGAAGTGGCTTGGGAAGATAGCTCCGTGTCACAAGCACCTGCCTGGCAAATGCAAGGTTGTGATTTCGAACCCCAGTCCCCCAAAAATAAATAAAAATTTAAAAAAGGACCTAGACAGGGTGGCACACCCCTATAATCGCAGCCCTCAGGAGGCTGATGTGGGAGGCTGTCTTGGGTTTGAGGCCAGCCTGGACCATGGAATGAAACTGCCTCTCAGATCCAAGCCACAGAACAGCACAGGGCTGGGCGTGCCCGTGTGGGCCACCGTCCTCCCGTTAGGAGGCTGAGGCAGGAGGGCTGCCTGGGTGGGGATGACAGCGGCTCCGTGTGGGCTCTGGGGCCCTGCCCACAAGAGGCCCAAGGTCTCTGAGCCTGGCCGCCTGACTGCAGGACGTCATCCTGCACGTGCGGGACGTCAGCCACCCTGAGCACGAGCTGCAGAAGGCCACCGTGCTGTCCACGCTGCGAGGCCTGCGCCTGCCCGCCCAACTCCTGGAGTCCGTGGTGGAGGTGCACAACAAGGCAGACCTCGTGCCAGGGTGAGTCGGGTGCAGGGCCTGGGCATCCACACACACGGGGCCCCCCGCTCACACTGAGCCTCCACTGCCTACCCGCCACAGGTACAGCCCATCAGAGCCGGGCACCCTGGCCGTCTCTGCCGTGCACGGACTGGGGCTGCAGGAGCTCCAGGCCCGGCTGGAGGACGTGGTGTTGGCTGCCACCAGGCGGCGCCTGGTGACCCTGCGTGTGCCACTGGATGGGCAGCAGCTCAGGTGGGTGACAGCCGTCAGCTCACCACCCAGGGGGCTAAAGCTGCAGGAGCTGAGGCAGAGGGATCCCTGCAGGGAGAGGGGGAGGCTGGAAGGCTCCTGCAGACTGAGACTGAGATTTTGAGGCTGAGGCAGGACAGTCTCTGCAGGGGGAGGCTGAGGTGGGAGCGGGGTGGCCCTGGCTCCCAGCAAGGCCCTGCGTCAGAGCACCCCAGGGATGGACATTCTGGGCCGACTCCTCCGTCATCTCCCGCGAGGCTCACGGGGCCTCCTATCCCCAGCTGGCTACACCAGGAAACCACTGTGCAGGATGTGACCGTCCTGCCGGAGGCTGGAACAGCCCTGGTCACCGCCATCATCAGCAACGCTGTCTACAGAAGGTTCCAGAAGCTCTTCTCAGGGTGAGGGTGCCAGCCCATGCCACCTGGGTGCCGCCTTGACCCATTCCGAGATGGGAACAGCTGTGGCCACCTCTGTCTGCAACCCTCCCTGGTGGCCACTGGTACCAGGTCCCTCCCGGCCTACAGAAGAGCTGTGTTCCTGAGGGCCCAGGAAGACCCAGCCCTCAGGACACTGAGGCGGGAGGATCCCTGCCAGCTGGAGGTGGTGCACTGCAGCCCAGGCTTGCCTCCCTGCCAAGAGGACAGGGAATCCCCAAAGGGGCCCGTGGGAACGGCCTTGCGGTGGGGCCTCTGCGTCTCACCCCGTGGACCAGCCGGCTCCAGATAGGAACAATCTGAGGCCCCGTTTTCGTGGTTTTAATTTATTTTAATTGTGTGGTCTACAAAAAAATAAAAGTGCTGAGTGAGGCAGTATTTCAAAAGCAGCGGCGTGCGGTGGCCTGTGCTCCTATCCCTCCCTCCTGGGGAGGATGAGCCAGGCGAGTCTCCCCGGATGGGTCCAGGCCAGCCCCGCAGCCGAGGCCTGGCTGGAGGCCGCCCGGTAGGCTGTGCAGTGCGTTGGGGCGGAGCTCAGAGTCCTGTCCCTCCGCGGCAGGGCCATCAGCCCTGGAGCAGCTTCTGGTTGAGGCCAATGACGTCGGTGACAAAAGAGTCCGCGCCGATGAAGTCCCCGGCGATGATGTTGGTGCAGGCCGGTCCCGGGCCTGGCCGCTGCTCGCGAACCCAGGCACCCAGGGCGGGCAGCGCCGGTAGTGTCAGCGTCGCCAGGGACTGCGTCGGGTGCGCGAGCACGTAGCCCAGCGACTCGGTCAGGTTGGTGCCGGCCACGAACAGGCCCCCTGCGCGGAAAGGAGGGTTACGCAGCCCGCGGGGCGCTCCACCCACATCCCCCGGACCTCTGCGTCTTGGCCCTGGGTGGTTTCCTTGAGACAGGGTCTCGCTGTGCAGGTCAGGCTGCCTTGAGCTCACTGTGTAGCCCAGGCTGGTATGGAACTCAAGAGGTCCTCCTGCCTCAGCCTCCCGAGTGCTGGGATTACACGCCTGCACCACCATGCCCGGCTATTCTTGTTTTGTTTCTTCCTCCTGGTGTGCAGGTGGAACAAGGTCCCCAAGTCCGCCCATCCCTGTGTGGGAGGCTGGGCCGGGTGTAGATGGACACGTTTGTGCACGTTCTTCCGTGTGTGTGTGTATAGGATGCATGGTTCATACACATGCGCACACGTGCCTGGGCAGGGAGCATGCACCGCTCTGCCTCTGAGCACACGTGGCTGCGGCTGATGGCTGTGTGTATGCCTGTGCGCACGTAGGGTCACACGCAGACGCGCACGCGCAATCGCAGGCACACGCAGCCCTGCGTGCCACCGCCTCCCCGCGCTAAGCCCGAGCCCAGGCCGGCCGCCCCGCACCCACGCACCTGGGCGGCCGCAGCTCTTCATGGTCTCCAGGTAGCGGATGAGCGCCTCGGGCTTCACCTTGTTGCCCCACCAGTAGGGCACGCCAGGCCAGAGCTCTCGGTGCCGGGCTACCGAGGCCTCGTCCTCATAGGACAGCAGCACCTGCTGGCCGCGCGCCCACAGCTCCCGCAGCGTGGGGACCTCCTGGGGGGCACGGGACACGGCTGGTGGTGTGGCTGCCCCGGCACCAGCCGCCCAGACCCTCCCTGCTACGTGGCGTCTACCCTGGTGCCCCCCGACCCCCGCCTCCTACCCCACGGGGACACAGCCGCTCCGCGAAGATGTTCTTGATGCAGGCGACCAGGTACTCGTGCAGGTCGGGGCCCAGGCCCTCAAACTCCCTGCAGGCCAGGACGAGCGCCTCTTGCGGGTGCTGCTCCAGCCACTCGCAGATCTCCGTTAGCGTGTCCTGTGGCCAGGGGAGGCGTGGCTGCATGTGCCCGTGTGCATGGGCACGGTGTGGGCGCGGACGTGTGTATGTGCAAGTGCGGACCCGCGTGACACGTGTGCACCTGCTTGTGTGTACCCGCGCAACCCCACCCTGTGGCCATGAGTGTGCACACCTCCATGTGTGTGCTCCTATGCGCACTGTGTGTGCGCGTGCATGTGGCCGTGCGCACATCTGTGCCTGCATCTGCGTCCACACCCATGTGCGCGAGGAGCACGCGTGCGAGCTCTCAGGGCTGCGCGGTGCGGACGCCTGAGCGCACCTGCGCCTGCCGCCACCTGGGTAGGTGCGGGTTTGTGCAGAGCTCTGTGGGCACCCTGGGCTGTGCGTGTGCGGGCAGAGATGCATGCGCCTCTATTTGTGTGCCCCCTTGTGCATGTGTTCTTGTGTGTGCGCGCCTTAGTGTGTGCGTGCAGCCAGCGTCGTACTCCACCCGGCCCCTCCGGTCCCTTCCTGGCCCCTCCTCACAGTGTCTCACCCCACCCCCATGTCTGCCTTGGAACCCCTGCCCCGCCCCCACCCGGCCCTCAGATGCCCCGCCCCTCTCATGCCCCGCC
>PVJA010033614.1:0-23175 GCA_004027025.1 Myocastor coypus | reverse complement strand
GGACAATATGTAAGATGTCAACTTTCAAAGAAAAAAAGGGGGAAAAGAAAAAAAAAAGTAATGTGGATTTAGAAAGGTTAATGTTTAGTTGTTTGATCAATCTTATATACCTATATGTATTAATCTAAACTGATCCGATGATGAAAATATGTAATATAACCATTGTTAAATTTAAACAATAAAAGAATTGGAAAAAAAATATAATCATCAGACAACGATGACACCCTAAAGGGAATGAAAATCAGTCATTACGCAGTTCCACCCGGATTAACGTTAACAGTAATCCAGGCAGAAGTGTTTAAACCCCAATAGGTGGCTCTCTGAAAGTTGTCAAACCAAAGGGAATTTTGTGTGGCAGGCAGATTCACAGTGACACCCCGGCAGTTAGAGCCAGAATGTCTACTAAAATAATACTGACACGTCACTTCATCAGACCTGGTCTTCTAATTCATAGCATATTTCCATTGACTAGAGTTCAAAACCAGCTCTTTCAAGTAATCAGTAAACATTGTCATACCTAAAAATTTAAGGCTTTATCACCTAGTGTTTCTCTTAAGGATATTTTAGAAATTAAATTGTATTTGCTTAAATTACTCAGATTAGAATAAACATTTTACTTAAAGATTAAGTGATATTTATATATTTTTGGTATTTTTGTATTTTAGGGAAGGGTTTATACATGGTGTTCAGGGGCTCACTACTAGATTGGACTCATAGTGATCCACCTGTTTACAGCCTACCATAAAGCAAGATTACAGGTGCTCGCCACCACGCTCAGCCCCAAGTGCCATCTCAGCATGCCCAGGGGGTGGGACCAGCACAGCAGGCCCAGGGATTGAACCCCTGACCCCTGCACATTCTTGCAGGTGCTTTAATCTGCTGAGCTGTTTGGCCAGCCCAATATTTATATGTTTAAAGAGCCTTGGGTTATGGAGCTGACCACTGAAGGAAGAGGAAGTAAGTACATTATTCGAGAAAGATGATAGCTTTGGAAGAGCAGGAATCTAAGATGGCAGGTAGAGCAGCGCTCACCCAGCCTGGCCACTGTTCCGCACTGCTGCCCTGCGACTAGGCTTCAGCACAGGGGTTTGTGGAGCCACAAGCATGTAGCCAGCAGTGGCCTGCCCTCCTGGGGGGCACAGGCTGGCTCCTAGCCCTGTCTCCACGTGGACTTCTGCTTGAAAGGAGGCAGGAAAGCACCAACCTGTTCTGCTTTTGTTGTGTCATGGTTTTGTTGTTGGTTTCTAAGAGCACAAATCAGGGGCTGGCAAGCTCCAGGTGCTGAGTTCAATCCCTAGTACCAAAAAAAATTTTTAAAAAACAATAAGGACACAAGTCCTCATCCTGAGGGATCACCCAAAAATGACCATTAAAGACAAATTCATGGAATCTTTATATCATCCCAAAAGCTCTATCTCTAAATATGGTGACATAGGGGCTAACACCTTTCACACAATTTTGGGGGTGCACAACTTGGTCCACAACTCTCTTTTACCACTGTAATTTTCCTTACATAAGGAAAATAAAGTGAGCTTCTTATGTAGGAATCTAGAGAAAAACAGCAGGAGAGACATAATTCTCTGACAATATTAGAGAGTAAGGCTGGTTAAAATAAGCCATCAAAGATCCAAGAGTGTCACTGATTAGCACTTCGTGGAGATTTTGCAAAATGGCCAAATGATTTAGTTGGATCAAATTCTATTTCTTTTATTTTAAGTCAAGCTAGTATGCCCATGTTCCTTCATACACGCACTTCCAGGCGTTACCCATGCCTGTTTTCCATCCCACGGCACACAATTAGCAGAGGCCGACTCACAGGGCTCCCACGCTCACGTGGCTCCTAAGGGCCTCATCCTCCCCCATGGCCTTTCAGATGACCAGCTGCCAGGCATGGGGGCCTAACACAGGCCACAGCTGGGCATCTAGCGGGCCAGCGACGGCAACCTAAAAGCACATGAGAGAGCCTGGGTTTAATTCCCAACCGTCTCAAAAAATAGGAACGCAAAAGCTGGCAAGGCTGGTGAGGGAGGCAAGGGGAGGTCTGGGCAGGGTGGGCAAGCTCGGCCAGCGAACTGCCTCTTGCAGAAATCTTGTCTTTTTAAGATGGGTTCCCACTGTGCAGGTCAGGCTAGAGTTGAGCACACTTCGCAGCCCAGGCTGGTCTCGGACTCGTAGCAATCCTCCCACCCCAGCCTCCTGGGTGCTGGGATTATAGGCATATGCCGCCCCACCCCAGGTAATTAATTTTTAAATATGACAACTAAGCAAAAACAAGCAAAGAAAGTACTAGAGAAGCTGGGCTTCACTGCAGTTAGCATGTTATGTGCCAAGAGACACCATTAAGAAAATGAAAAGGACCGCCTATTACATAATTGAAATAGTTTGCAATGTCCAGAACAGGCCAATCCATAGAGATGAGCCCCCAAGTGATTCCTAGGCCTGGAGGCGGCGGGCCTGGGGAAAGAGTGCCAGCCCCAGCGCTCTAACATTCTCCCATTCTAAGGGGGGGGGGGTGGCTAAATACCATTACTAATACATTGAAACAATGTGTGGTATAAGCTGGAAATCCAGAACTTGTGATATAGAAATTTTATCTCAATAAATTTTCCCTTTAGGGGAGAAAGAAACATATCTGACACAATCGTATCAGGTTATCAGCATTTTCTTTATTTATAAGTGTCAGCAGACCTTGTGGCATTAGCAGTCCTCATGACTTTGTCACCAATGAAACTCACGCATGTGGCTGGAGCACGTCACAACTGCAGCAGTCATGACATATTCACCCGCATTCCTCACTGGGCAAGTGCATGGCCCACACACAGGGAGACGCTGCACTCCTCCTCAATGAACTAAGAGAAAGTAGCTATGTATCTATCCTAACTATCTTGTATATACATACATCTTCTCTCTGTCTCTCTCTCTCACACACACAGACACATGCACACACACACAGTCCTTTATTTTTATCCCCCTTTTTTACATATAAAAGTTTTTCATGGATGTATATTTTCTATTCCCTTGAGTATGAACACATGAATTTATATTGAAAGAAAAGACCATATGTTGTATGATTTTAAAATGTCCAGATTGTATTGTATGAATCTGAAATATTCAGATTAGACAAATCCAAAGACCCAGAGTTCTGGTGTTTGCTACCACATGGGGAGAGGTCAGGATGTAGTATGAAAGTTTACAGGGTTGAGATTTTTTTTTTAAATAATAATCACTGGGTCAATTCTAACTTTTTGAGGAACTGAGATGTGTTTTCTAAACTTACAGGTTGTGCTATCTTAAAATCTTTCAATGAGAGGTTACACACCCTCAAATCTTGCATCTTTTTAGATTTTTTTTTTTTTAGGATTGAACTCAGGCCCTCGCACTTGCCAGACAACCACTTGTTCTACTGAGCAGTCTCCCCAGCCCCTCATTATGCAAATTCTAACATGTGTGATGTAATATCTACATCACTGTGTTTTCGATTTGTATTTTCATTATTACTAATGGTGCTAAGCCCTTTTCATGAACTCATTGGCTATTCTTAAATCCTTTTTGGGAACATTATTATTATACTCTTTTGTCCATTTTAAAATGGTTTGGCTTTTTTATGGGTTGGTTTTAAGAATTTGTTGTACACTCTAGATATAAGTTTCCTATCAGAGGCCAGCCAGTTAGCTCAGTGGACTAAAGCATGTGCTTAGGCAGAGCCCAGCACCAGGGGTTTGATCCCCAGTGGGCCATGTGTATCCCACCTCCAAGGAGTGCCGAGACAGTGGTTGAGACTGGGTGTGGTGGCGCAAACCTATAAGCCCAGAACTCGGGAGGCTGAAAACAGGAGAATCACTGCAAATCCAGTCTACATAGTGCGACCCTGCACGCCCTGTAGATGCTGTCCTAAATACAAAAAAAAAAGAGAAGTTCCTTGTCAGATATATGATCTTTAAATGTGTTTTCCCAATTTGCGTATTGCTTTTTCACTTTCTTAGTGGTGTCTCTTGGCACACAACATGCTAACTGCAGTGAAGCCCAGCTTCTCTAGTATTTTCTTTGCTTGTTTTTGCTCAGGTGTCATATTTAAAAATTAATTACCTGGGGTGGGGCAGCATATGCCTATAATCCCAGCACTCAGGAGGCTGAGGCGGGAGGATTGCTACGAGTCTGAGACCAGCCTGGGCTGCAAAGTGTGCTCAAGTCTAGCCTGACCTGCACAGTGGGAACCCATCTTAAAAAGACCAAAAAAAAATTCCAGTACCACATACACAAGAAAAAAAGTAATTACCTGATCTAGGATCACAAGTACTTGTAGTTATTTTCTCCTAAGAGTTGCATAGTTTTAGCTTTTAGATTTTTGTTTTTAACCCCCATTTGAGTTATTTCTAACAGCTAGTGTAAGAGCCAATTTTTGGTGCTCCAAATTTGTTCTTACATAATGATATCTAGTTGACCGACTATCTATTAATATACAGTGAATATATCAATAGAAGTTGGGTGACATTTAGGAATACAATAAAATTTTAATCACTCAGACTCCATTACACTCAACAATAATAACTTTAATATTGAGGTTTTGTTAGTCATTAATATTTCACCAAGAAAATTATTAATAAATATTTCACAGAAAAATATTAGTATACATAGAAATTAGCTATATTTACTCTCTAACTAGAAGTGGGCAGATTTTGTCATTACGAGTGGCATCCCACGACATCCTGGCATTCGCCATGCCTGAACAGTTGACAATGTTTCCTCCAGAGTAGCTTAGATGTATCTGTGTGCTGGGTTCCCGGAAGGCACGGCAGAACTTCCTGAACTCCTGCCACCCCTGGGTGTGTCCTCACTAACCTTGGGTCTACCTTCAGAGCGGTCAGATGCCCCTAAGCCAGTGACACCATTCTCAGAAAGCCACCTAAGATTGAGCAGAGTTGCAAAACATCACCCACCTCGATAAAAAGCAAGCCCCGTACCCACAGTGCAGGCTTCCTTGGTCCTGTACGTCTTGAAAAGCCCACCGACCGTGAAAAACCTGCCAGCTAAGAGCGCTCTGAAGCAGTTGGCAACGTTATAGTCATTTTCCTATTTATTTAACCTTTAAAATATTTCCAAAGATTTAAACTATTTCCTGTGCTTCACAGTATGGCTTCCCACACCCAAATGACTTTGGGTCACAGAATGAAAATGCACCCTGGGGCACAGTCGCCCCCTAACCAAGACGCTGTGTTTCAGCACTGCTCTGTCGTGGCTGTTTCTCCTTCCTGTCTTCATGCCCTGGCTTGTGCTTGGCTACACCGTTCCCTGCCTGCAGGCACACTACAGCCCCGCAGCAAAATCTGGGCGTTTTTGATTCAGACACAAGCATTGAGGTGCTCCTGAATCAAGATCTCAGTGTACATATCTGTCATTCATAGAGGCTTTCTAGTCCTTTATGGCCCGTGTGCTGTGGCCTAAGTAGTTTTACCAGAACCGCATTGCTGACTCGGCTTTTCTCAGGAACCTTTCCAGGCCATTTGGTCCCTACGCTTCTCTGCTTCAATTCTGAGGCAAAGGAAATGAGAGCTGGCTGCGTATATCAGCCACCAGCTTGACCCCGAGCGAGCGTGCTCTTCAGAGGGAGAACGGAACCGTGGCCCTTTTCTGGTGATCACGCTCAGAGACCAGCTGCTCAACCCGAAGGGAGCGACTAGGTGTCCACACCAGCACAGAGCATGTGGAAACCGTTTCATGCACATCACATTGGAAGCACAGAAAGGAAATCCCTTCCCGCACTGTCATCCGGAGTGCCTGTGCGCCAGCTGCTCCTGGGGGCGGGACCAACATAGCATGCGGGGATCGAAGCCTGGCCCGTGGGCTCTGCCTAAGCAGGCACTGTAGTCTGCTGAGCTATCCGACTGGCCCCTGGCCAGTTCTAGCACACATCAGCTGCACGCAGGGACAGGACTCAGGAGCGCCTTGCTCTTCCAGGCATGAGCCTGCGTGCCGGGATGGTATCACAGCTGTGTCTATGTGTCCCCAGAGCCTCCTGCAGCCATAGCTGGGCCTTCTTCAGAGGTGGCTGGATCTAGCGTGTGTGATGCTGAGATAATCCGTGGTGCAGAGCTTAGATCGAGGGCACTAGGGCTCAGGGTGTGAGTGCTGCAGCCCCAAGAAGCCTGGATAGAGCATAAGGGACAGAAAAGCTGTGGCCACCCCACGCTTGCTCCACTACCTCCGGCCTGCCTCCACTCGGCAGTGCCTGTCTGCCACACTACCCTGCTTTGGAGCCAGCCCATTAGGGACTGAAGCCTCCACAAACCATGAGCTAAGCAAGCCTTTCCTCCCTTACCTTGTGGGTGTTGGGTATTTCATCTCAGCAATGAGAAGAGTAACTGCGACCCATGGGTAGGAGCCAGGCGGGCTCCAGCCGGGATCCCAGGCTCTTTTGTCTTTAGGGACCTCACCCTCCATAAAACACATCAAGGGCCCGGCGGGATGGCTCAGTGGTCTAAAGCGCCTGCTTGGGGAAGCTTGGGTGGCTTCAGGGACCGCGGTTCGATCCCGGGCACCACATGCCATGCCAGCCCTGCCCTCGGGGTGGGCTGAGCCGGCCATAAAAATGAGTGAATAAGCAAACAAAGGTTCTGAAACAAGAATAAAAATAATAAATAAAATAAAATAAAAATTTCAAAAAAAACACGCATCAAACGTTCTATTTTAGGGTTACATTGTGTTATGGTTTATGTCTGGTTGTCCCCCCAAAGCCTCACGCAATCATGGGGCATGGCTTCTATAGACTGAGACTTGATTCATGATCCCTGGGATTGTGTTTTAGTGCTGATGGGATTATTGGTCTGAGTAAGGCTGAGACTATGGGTGTGGTCTAGGGTGGACATCCTAAGGCAGAGAGCCTGAATGCAATATAAAGAGTGACAGAGAGACAGACTCAGCTGTTATTGTTGTTCTGCTTCCCTGATTGATTTGCTGCCTCTGCCACCATTTTGCTGCTGTTCCACCACCATGAACTGGATGCTCTCTGCCCTGTTCCATTCAGCCTTGGGCCAGCTGAGTATGGACTGAAACCTCCAGTAACTGTGAGCTAAATAAACCTTTCCTTCTTTCATTTTGAGTGTTGGGCATTTGTCCCAGCAACGAGTGAAAAGTAACTAAGACACACTGGCATTAAGATATATGTCATCCTGGCTGGATTCATTATTTCATGTTTACTATTGTGATCACTTTTCTTTTGCTTTGTAAAAATTAAAACATTTTTGTGGGCTCCTCCATATATCAATGCATGCCTCAAGGCTGAGTCAGCCCGGGTCCCAGGAGCATGTCAGGCTCTAGTTACCCCCAAGGAAACAGAAGTATTTCAGAAGCGCAGCTACAAGCGTAACTAAACTGTTGACCACCAGCTGAATAGCTACTCCCAACACATCTGTGTGTATATGGTCAGTGGAGCTGCCTAACATATATAATCGAAACCATTTGTGCATGCTACTACATATGCACAGGTGAGAGGGAAGTTGCAGGAAAATGCTGCATTTCTATTGGTGTACAGGCACATTCCCATGTTTAAGGAACGCTTAGGAAGGACAGGCACAGGGCTGCGTACATCGTCTATCCAGACGACAGCAGAGCTATCAAGGACATTATTTGAATAGGACTCTTAGGCTATGTCAATGCAGTCATTACTTTGCGAGGGAATTTAGTCCATGTTACACATGTAAATAAAGCAATAAGCACCCGGTTAAAAGCTAAGTGGCCCATCAGAACTCAAGAAGGCTGAGGGCAAGCCCAGCCTCGTCTTGAAGTATTGTACACTGACCAACCAAGCAGAGCCCCTGCGGCCAAATCGCAGGCCTCATGTCCCCGCTGAGGCGCTCAGCCCCTCTGTGTCCTGATTCCTTAGGTATAGATGCGAAGAACAGCAGCAGCCTGCATTAGGAGGTGACCCTGAGGAGCAAAGCAGTGCCTAGTGCACTCGGCTCGGAAATAGTGCCCGCAATGTGCAGCTCACAGGATTCTAAGCGCATCATCCACTGTTCTGATTTGTGATACATCTTACACGTCCCCTCCGTAAGTTCTCTAGAAGGCGGAAGCCACTGCTGTTCAATCACAGCTGAGGAATTCTGGTGCACACCAGGGTGTAAGAAGCAAGAGGTGCTGCCTGGAATAGAGCAGAGTCCAAAGATGTGTCACAGAGGGAGGCCAGAAGGCCAGCATGAGGAGGACGCTCTCTTAGACCGGGGGCACATGGGCAGCCTGTTCCAGAAAACAGCCGTGTTTCATTCGGGCCAAAGCAAGCAAAGCCCGGGCGTGTGCCAGGCTGCACGCCGAGCTGACACGCTGAGGAGCGCAAAGCATTGGCTGCAATAGACCGTCGGTGCACATGATGCTCAAGAGCTTCCTAAGCGCACCCCACCACGCTGCTGCGCCTTCCCCACGGCACCCCGCGGCATTCGGTGGACACCTGCCACCTCGCAGGGCTTTATTTGTTTTTTTTTTGTTTTTTTGTTTTTTTTTTTTTGTCTTTTTGAGACAGGGTCTCACTATGCAGTTGAGGCTGGCCTTGAGCTCACTTTTGTAGCCCAGGTTGGTCTCGAACTCGCACTGATCCTCCTGCCTCCGCCTCCCGAGTGCTGGGATCAGCTTTATTTGTTAACATCTGAAAAGAAAGTGGCCCCTGGCCTCGGGGGGCTTACACTTCACTGGCAGCTCAGAAACTGGCTATCAAACTGGCAGGCAAACCAATTAGAGCTCATTGCCAGCCACGTGAAGGAGCTATAGCGTGCACTGTGATAGGGAATCAGTAAATAAAAAGATCCCCGGAGGCAAGGCCGCCGAGGGAAGGGCGCAGGGGAGGTACACTGTACTCCTCTTCTGGAGAAGCCGCAACCCGCTGTGCAGCAGGCGGAGCTCCACAGCCTAGCAAATGTGAGCCATAAAGACTACGATATGGAAGCGACTGGTGTGTTCTAGGGTAAACTAGAGGCAGGTTAGCTTGAAAGATACACGCCCAGGGGAAATAAACCAGAGAAGAGAGCAGTGGCCACTTGGTGTTGATTCAAAAGAGAGTGTGGAACATACCTAGAATCTTAGCACTCTGCGAAGCGGAAGCAGGCAAATCCAAAGTCTGAGTCCAACCTGGGCAGCTTCGTGACTCCACAAGACCCTGTCTCAAAGTAGAACAAAGGGTTAGGATGGAGCTCACTGTGAAGACCCTGGGCTTAAGCCCTAGAACTGTACCCCCACCCCGAAAAGAAGAGCCACAAGATGAAAATAACAGGATCTGATATTCCCCATGCGTCATACTCTGGGACAGTAAAGGAATGCTAATCTGGATTTACCTAAGGAGAGGCTGGAGGTCGATGTGCTTCACGACAGCCGTGGAGCAGAGAAGCAGAGCTTTCATGGGTTTTTGTTTGGGGGGGGTGTTTTTCTTTATGAGTGTACACACTTACTTTGCATTTTTTATTTAATATCCTGAAGCTCAAATTTCACTTCACGTGATCTGTGTCTTTATTCCTACCATAACTATTTGAGCTACAAACACTTCAGTTATTACTGCTATTCATTCAATGCAGCAGCAAAGACTGGAAAAAGGTGAGGCTCTTCCTTAAATTCACAAGTACGAGTGTGGTCCAATGAGACATAGCATCCCCATTTTATGATTCCTGCCATCTCTCTGTAGATGAAGAGGCCCAGGACAGGGACACACAGTATCCTTCTGATCAGGACCTCCACCAGGACCTCAGGGAGGAAAGAGAAAGGCCTGTGTTCATGAGGTACAAACATAAGGCCGTCCTCTGCAGCCCAAAGACCACCCAGGAATGTATCAGCCTGTGTGGAGGACAGAGGGAAGGGGGATCTGAACCAGCAGTCCCCCGCAGGACGCACGAGTCTGCTAGGCCTGCTCTGACTGACTCTGTAATTGCCGAAGCTGCGACCGATGGCTGAGATGCTGCACCAGCTCACTCGTCCAGCTGCAGGGCACTGGGGGAGGATCTGCATGGTGCCCCCCGCTGGGCGAGTCCCCTGCTGTTCAGCCAAGCAGGTCTCCCATGCGTGTTGTCTTCAGAGTTGACCTAAGTCAACAGCACATTCTAGGAGTTTGAATGCTGACAGGAAATCTTTTTTTATTATTATTATTATTATTTTTTTTTTTCTTGTTTCAGAACCTTTGTTGTTTATTCACTCATTTTTTTTATGGCCGGCTCAGCCCGCCCCAAGGGCAGGGCTCTCGCAGCATGTGGTGCCGGGGATCGAACTGCGGTCTCTGAAGCCGTCCAAGCTTTCCCAAGCAGGAGCTTTAGACCACTGAGCCAACCCGCCGGGCCCAGGAAATCTTTTTTTAAAGTGTTTTTTTTTTTTTTTTCAACCAGTCTTAATTCAAGGACAGTATTAATGTGTAACTGGGAAAGACTGCCTGTGAGAGGGAAGGGTATCACAGCTCAAAGCTCTGTGCTCCTGTTCTGAATTACATGGATCTACAAGCTCTCAGGGGAGTTGACTGGTCCTGAGCTTAGTGGCACCCTAATCAGTAAGGAACAAGTTGTCGGCATCTCTCCACCACTGCTACTACGCTGCTTTGGGGGTCTCGTTAACCCCCACCTTGCTTGGCAGGGGCAATTCCAACACAGGGCTCCATGACAGGAGAATCCTACCACATGCCGGGCCAAGTATGGGCAGGTGCCCCGAGTCCTGACATTCGTCACTGACGGCTTGTGAAGCCACTTGGGGGCATCTGGAAACAATTTGGCTGAATACGGACATCTTTAAGGGCACACTCCAAAAGAATATGATAACACATGTGCTTTTGTACAAACACGAGTGCCTAGGGCAGTGTCAGCACAGCGGTGGCACCTGTGCTGTGGCAGGCTGTCTCTTCCTGAACTCCCTAGGGATCAGCATCACTGGCCTTCAGCTAGGCTGAAGATGGCAGCACTGGGGTGGCTCACCTCATGCTAACCTCAGCATTTGCAGGGATGACATCAGGGGACTTGAAGTTATCGTTTTAGGAGGAATCACGGGATGAGGCACCAAGACCCGACCACAGGGAAGTATTATCGGCGCTCAGAAAACAATGAGGCAGAAATGGCTAACAGAGGCCCATTGGAAATGTTTGAACATTGAAGACAGAGACCACGAAGTGCTCCAAATTGTCTTAGTGTCTTACTGCCACTGTAGCAAAGTCTGCAAAACCTTAGAACCTTAAAACAATACAAGTAGACTACTTACATCTCTGGAGGTCAGAAAGCTCAGAGGTATCATACAGGGACGTTGCTATTGCCAACACTGCACTCCTACTCGCCTTGTTAATGTTTTGAGGAGTGGTGATAGTGGACATCCAGTCTTATTCCTGATTTAAGAGGGAAAAGTTATAATACTTCCCAGTTCAGTGTGATATTGGCAGTAGGTCCATCAGAGGTGGTTCTTATCATATTGAGCAAAGCTCCTGCTATGTTTGTTTTCATAAGGATTTTTGTCATGAAAGGATGCTGGATTTCATCAAGGCCTTTCTCTGTTTCCTTTGAGGTGGGAAGGCGATCTGTGCCCTGCTTCTCTTTGTGTGACGGATTGTGTTTGCTGACTGGCACACACTGAACTACCCTCGCATCTCTAGAATGGAGCCTACTTGGACATAATGTCTGACCATCCAGCAACACTACGTTCTGTCTACTGGAATCTTGTTGAGGATTTTTGTATCTATATTTGTTAAAGAAATTGATCTCTAGTTCCCTTTTTGGTTGTAACTTTGTCTGGTTTTAGAGTCAGAGTAATCACAGCATCAGAAACGACTTTGTGGATAATAAGATTGAGAATATTAGAAATACTAGCAAAAGCAATTGGAAAGAAAAAGCAATAAAATGGCGTACAGACAGGAAAGGAAGAAGTCAAGTCACTGTCCTTTGCAGAAGACATGATCCTCTACACGGAAGACCCAAAACTGTCTAGAAACGATTTTGAGAATTAAGAAGGAAATTCAGGAATGTAGCAGGATATAAAACCAACACACAAAAATCAATAGCTTTCCTGTAAACTAGCAACAAACCTACTGAGAAACAAAACATGAAAACAAAACATTCATCATGATAACAAGAAAAATTAAGCCCACTATGGTGGCTCATGCCTGTAATACTAGCACTCAGGAGCCTGAGGCAGGAGGATGTCTGTGAGTTTGAGGCTAATCTAGTCAACATAGTGAGTTCAAGATCAGCCTGGACTACATAGTCAGATTCTATCTCAAAAAGGAGGAGGAGGAGGAGGAGGAGGAGAAGAAGAGGAAGAAGAAGAAGAAGAGGAAGAGGAAGAAGAAGAAGAAGAAGAAGAAGAAGAAGAAGAAGAAGAAGAAGAAGAAGAAGAAGAAGAAGAAGAAGAAGAAGAGAAGTGGAGGAGGAGGAGGAAGAAGAAGAAGGGGAAGGGGAGGAGCAGGAGGAGGAAGGAGGAGGAAGAGAAAGAGGAAGGAGGGAAGAGGAGGGGGAGGAGGAGGGGAGGAAGAGGAGGAGGAGGGAAAGAAAGAAGCAAATGAAAAGATATTCCATGCTCTTCAATGAACAGAACCAATACAGTTCAAACGGCCATGCTTCTAAAATTGATGTACACATTTAGTGCAACCCCAATAAACATTCCAATGTTCTCCACAGAACTGAAGCTAACAGTGCTAACACTCACCTAGAGACAGAGGAGATGCAGAAGAGCAGAGGCAACCCCGGGTGACAAGGGCAAGGGGCAGGAGCATCGCAGCCTCAGACTTGGAGTTGTACCACAAAGCTACGGACTAAAAACAGCATTGCACTGACACAAAACAGGCCTTGGGCTCAAAGGGGCAGAACAGAGGGTAGAGAAGAGACCACAAGCACAGTCAACTATTTGATCCTTGATCAAAAGGGACAAAGCACACTGGAGAAGAAGCTGCTTTTTTTTTTTTTTTTTGTCTTTTTGAGACAGGGTCTTCCTATGCAGTTCAGGCTGGCCTTGAGCTCACTTTTGTAGCCCAGGCTGGTCTCGAACTTGCACCGATCCTCCTGCCTCAGCCTTCCGAGTGCTGGGATTACAGGCATGAGCCACCATGCCCGGCGAGAAGCTGCTTTAGTAAATGGTGCTAGGGAAACTAATGTCTACATGCAGAAGAGTGACTCCGCAGGAGTCCCACAACCTAAAAGGGGAGGGAATTATTCTGCCTCACAATTGGAAGAGGTTCAATCCATAAGGCAGAAGCTGCTTAAGTCCTGGGTGGGGACAGCTACTCACATCCGGTTGCGCAAGAAGTGGAGAGAAGGGATGACCTGGGAGAAGGACGTGCCATGCAGGTGACCTTTCCAAAGCAGGATCAATGCCCTAGGGCACATTTAGCTATGGCCCCATCACTGGTGAGCCCTGCATGCCCAAGATCCACCTCCATGGTCCCAAAGCACGGTCTAGCAGGACGATCTAGACCTAAGCCATGACAAGGACATTGTTCTGTCATTCAAGTTATTCAAATGAAACAGGAACGAACAACAAGAGACCAAAAAATGAATGTGTCTCAATGATGCATGAAAATACAGCAAGGTATGTGGAGTCCAAAAAAGAAGAGAAAGTGAAAAAATACAGATTTGGGGAGGAAAAATAAACAGCTAATTTTTTTCTGAATTAGATGATACACAAAGCAGAATGAACCCAAAGCCTACTTAACGAAACAAAAGCCTAAGTGTCCATGGCATATACAATCAGTTATTTAATAGAAAAGAGACTGAGAAAAATAAAGGAAAACTTTAAAAATAAGTAGAAAAAAAGTAAAAATACAGTAAGGAATATTGTTGATCTCTTGGTGGCATGTGTGTGACACAAAGACACGGGAACATTTTTCAAGCGCTAAACAAAAAAATAATAAGAAAGAAAAGGATGAGAAGGAAATGGTGCATTAGTCATCTATAATTCTAAATCTAGCAAAAGCCTTTCAAAACTAAAGACATGTTTTAGGTCAACAAAGAAAGTAGAAATCACCTGCCGCCACTCTGCGCTGCTTGATTTGTTAAAGAAAGTCCTCAAGAGCAAGGCCAACGACGAGTCAGGCCTAACAGAAATGGTAGGTATTTGGATAAATACTTTAAACATTTCTATTTTTATTTGACTTAAATGATAGAGTAAAACTCGCAGGGATGTTTTGTATGATTTACAGCATGTGTATGTCTAAAATAAAAATAAGAATGTGTGACCAGAATAGCTAAAGCAGAAATGAAAATATATTCTTTTAAGTCTCTTTCATTATTCATGAAGTGATATACTCACATTATAAAATACACAGTGAAAAGCTTAAAGAGATTTTTATACCCAAAGAAACTGCTGAAGACAAAGTCAGCAAGGTCTAAGTGAAAAGCTGTTAAGCCAATAGTGGACGCACAATGGAATCATGAAAAATTCTTTATCCAAAGAATGTAGAAAGTGAAGAAGAGGAGGAGGGGGGAGCAGGCAGGATAAACAGCAGCAAGAAGGTTGTCTTTTATCCAATCTGATAGAAAACCAACTCGCAAGCGGTGGCAAACGTAGAAAGGCGGAGGTTTTCATAAGGAATTTAAAAGAAGCAAGACTTAACTATTGCTGTCTTCAAGAAAGAAAGAAATCTTAAAGAAAAAAACACAAACTGGATAAAAGCAAAAGAATGGCAAAAAGTATGCCAGGGCACCGCTGGTCATGCTGTTGGCCCCCAGCAGGATCACACTGTCTCTTCTTTCCTCGTTTGTTAATAGGGTGATGCCCTGCAGCTGGCCCGCAAGAGCATCTCTGAAGGAATATGCATCTCCAGCCCTCTCCAGCAGGCAGAGGAGCACAGGAGAGACCAGCACACTGGGGTTTTATTTGGTGTGGAATTAAAGCCTGGCGAGGCATTCTGATGAAATGCAAAGCCCAGGGCCGCTGCAGGTTGCTGGGTCTCCTCTGAAAGGCTTGGCATTCTGCCTGTGTATGAAGCATGTGCAGTTGCAGGCCTCCTCCTAAGCAACTGAGAGCTCGTCCAAAAAGCACTCGCTGAAAGTCAGAGAGTGCAGGCTGGGGATATGCTAAACAATGATTTCATCCTTCGGGTTTATGCTAGGTTTCCCTGAGTTTCCGGGGTAACCATTTAGTGTACAGACGTGGCATCTGTTGGGTTAAGTTATAGGGCAAGACCCTATGGAATTAATGGAGCAAAGCCCTGCTGAAGTCTCTCAGTGCAAGGAGCGCCCAAGCCAAGGCCGTTCCAGGAGCCACATGGAGCTCCGCTGCTGGCCTCTCTCTGTGATTCCCTTGGGATGCCAGACAATAGACCGACACAGCCTTCCTGAATCTTCTGTTTCAGCACTGGGGACCGACTAGGCTGAAAAGAAACGAAGGGAAAATGTGTCCAGTCCCACTACGAATTATTTTTTATTAGTGCACATTTGCAGCACGTAGTGTTTACGTGCACTCCTAGCGCGGAGGTGGGAAGCACACCGCGCGCCGCAGTCTCCTTCCCGCTCCCTTCCCGCTCCCTTCCCTTTCCTCTTCCTCTCGACCCCCTCCCATCAGAGCAAGATCTGTCTCCCTGCTTCCTTTACCTAGCTTTTGTTTTTCACTTTGTTTATAATTAAGGTTTCTCATATCAGAGAAGCCAGGCAACATTTAAGCTTGTTGTCCGATTCACTTCCCTTAACAGTATGGCCTAGATATTCACGAGCTCTAGCAAAGAGCATGTTGAGAAACTGAATCTGAGAATTCTTTGCAGGGAGCTGTGGGGTAAGCAGGATGGCCACCAGGAAAGCCGCACACGCGGAGGTGTGCAGGCCTCTGGGAAGGCGGGAGCTTCAGCAGGAATCCCGGTGGCACTCTGACTCCTCTCCTCCTTCCGTATGCAGTTGCAGAGAAAGGCACTTGGGCAAAAGAAGGTGAAGTGAGTTATCGTCAGAACCCAAGAAGGAGATGGCTCAGGAAGACCAGCTGTACCGAAGCCCAGGGCTGCGTTCTCCTCAGAATAGCAGGGGGAGTAGGAGCGCCCCTTCGGCACCCCAGGGTGATGCCCCACCGTGGCTCGGCATTGTACCGAGCCCAGCGAGAGCTCCTCAGTAGCAAGAGGAACGTACAGACATCATCTCTGCGCAGACTTTTTACCGGATCTAGAGTCATAACCATGAAGGCAGGCAGGTGCCAGGCCAAAATAGAGCGAACTCCGCCGGCCACCACAGCTGTCCTCGCAGGTGACAGTCTACATACTCGACAGTTCCCTGCTTTGTTAGTCTGCATCATGACGCTCCTATCTCTGCGCAGGCGCAAATGCACCCATAATCCAAGCCCTCTGGGAAGCTGAGGCAGAGGATCTCAAGATTGACCCTGGCCTGGACAGCTTAGCCGTTTAGTGAGACCCTGTCTCAAAACAGAAAATAAAATGGGTCATGGATGTAGCTCCCAGTGCAGAGGCCCTGGCTCAATCTCCAGTCACCCTACACCCTAAGAACTTTGAAGGTGCTACTGAAGAAGGTATCGTGGTAGTAGAAACAAGATTAAGAGAAAGTCTAAAAGTGCCAAGAGAGTGCGTTGCTCATCAGTAAGTAGAGGCAGTTTTGAAAGACAAAGAATAAATCACAAAATCTGAAATCTCTGGGCCCAGACAGTGATCCTCAAGATACAAAGTGGTCGTTAAGCTGGCGCACTTGTCCCTAACATCAGAAGGCTAGCCTGTTTGCCAAATGTTGATTCAGGAGCGAGCCAGGAGAACATGGGAGATTCAACTGGAATGATCTCAACGCGGGCAGAACTGCTTTGCTTTTTAAAACATTTCTAATAATGTCCACTTCAGCACAAAGATAAGTTACACACCTGGTTTTTAAGTCCCTTATGGGATGGACTCAGAAAAAAATTTGATTCCTGATGCCACCGAAAGAGTTAGGATTTGAGAAGAAGAGAATGATGGGTAAATGAACTGAAGCGAGGGATGGAAATGAGTGAGTCGGAGACAGAAACGCCCGTGAAGGAAATTCCTAACTTCTGAAGTTGCCACAGCGCTGTGAGAAGAGGGTCACCAAATTCCCAGTTCAGATTTTTGTGTGGTTTAATTCTGATCCCTAACCATGAGTGGGATTTCTGCAGCCAGTGCACTTTGGATAAGGATTCAGATCGTGTCCAGTGGGAGAAGAGGGTATGAGAGTCCTTTCTTGTAAGCTCGCGCAGCCCTGATCCTCCCAGAGAATTCCTTTTAAACGCTGAGTCACATTCAGAGAAGTCCCCGCCATCACCACCCGAACACACACACCTCCATTTCCCACTATGAGGGCCCCCATTGAGAGCCTACAGCTGTGTGATAAAAGACAGGGTTCCACTGCGTACCTCACAGGGTTCACACCAATCATATGCAGGTCTGAAGGGGCAAAGTAGTCCCAGCAAAGCGAGGTCTTCCACCTGTGTAGGAGCTCAAATCGGCATCTGCTTCTGAACAGAAGCACAGCACAGCACAACTCCAAATTCTAGGTTTTCTTCATTCACCTCAGTGACATCAGAAAAGTTCTCAGAAAAGGGAAGAAACTCTCAAAAGAAACAACAACAAAAAGTCAAATGGATCGCAGCCTGGAAGCAACCAGTCCTTTGCAGGGAAATGCGGGCAACTTGTCGACATCTTGAGTGGAAAGGCTGTCACTTTTTGTTCTGGTATATCCACTGTACATGTGATTATATTTACTCTTCATTTTGTATAGGCATAGGCTACAGAAGTTTTCAGCTATCGTTGCTGGTTTTAGAGCTTGGTATAAATCAGACAACTTAGAATATCAAGAAATCAATGTGTGTAAATACTGGTTGTCTTAGAGAGACCAAACTTTAAAAACTTTGCAATCGTTAGAAACAGATTCCTTACCTAAAGGACGCTTGTGATACTCCTTCAGGGACTTACTTACTTTGTTTTTGTTATTTACTTACACTCTGATGGAACACAGTCTCTATCTAACAGAGAGATTTAAACTTACAGATCTGGTGTCTTCTGAATCTTCTCTCTCGGAGTGTGACTAGATCATTTCCATGATCAGAATAAGCTATTGTGTGTACACACCAGACACCAGGCTGACAGACCTAGCTACAGGGCCTGCCTTCTCAGACTGTCTCAGGACCTAATGCCCAGAATGCCTCTGTCCCTCATAAGCTGTGGTCAAGAACCTTGTGTTTTCACATCAAGTTAATTCCTAAAGAGTCAGCTCATTGGATATGTTCACATCAAATACATGTTGGGTATAACCAGAAAACTTACTCTTTATGAAAACCCCACAAAAAAGTAATAATAAAGGAATTTCTATAATGTTGATAGTGCTTAATTCTTTTATTCTAAAAATTTGCAGAATTTTTGCTAGATACTCTACAATGTGATAAGCTTTTCCCGGTCACTACATAGTAAACTACCTGTGTTCTTCTTTGATGTTTTCACCCTAAAATCTTACTGCATGTCTCAGACATCCTAGTGTTCTAGTGGCAATCCTCCCTTTACAGAGTGACTTTTTAATGGGCTTCCCTATAGAACAATTGTGTCACAAAAGAAAGGTGACCATTACCACTAAGCCGAGCCTTGTGGACTGTTAACATTAGGACTGAGCAGAGGTGCCCTAGGAGGACTGACTCACCTAAACCCCAGAACAGGATTAAGCGTATGCTAATCTATCACTGTATCAGCCTGCGAAGGCACTCTGCTGTTGCCCTGGCCTTCACACAGCACGGAATCAGCTCACATACAGTTCCTATTTGGAGTTTTGGGCAGAGTTCCACTGAGGTCTGGTCCAGGAAACTCCCCTGGGCTTTCAGGGTCGTAAGTCCTGCAGGTTTATGATGGGTTGATGCTGACTTCTGACCACACTGGCAGGGTTTTACATACCTGATGATAGCAAAGCCCACACTGGGCCAAGTCTCTGCAATTCAGTTGCTGCTAAGTCTTGCTAATTCCCTAAAGCCCAGCAAAGGCGCTGAGGAGGAGGATAAAATACAGAAGAAAACAGAATTGTTGCTAGGCATATGGCATCTAGCCCTCTAAAAGTGTTACAGGATTGACAAGAATACACACGACTGATTTTCTACATTGGGAACATGTTTTGTGAATTCTCTTCCATTCAGCACTTAATGATGTCCCCTAAAATAATTCTAAAACTCTTAGGAATTGTCAACTTATGTCCTGAGCGCCACAACCTGCAGGGAGAAGCCATAGGCCCAGCAAGGCTCCTCAGCGTGTGTCCTGCTTCCATGTTTCCCAGGCCCCTGGCCAGTCTGTTCCTATAAGCCTACTAGTCTTCCAACAAGATAAAGGCTTTTAATTTTTTAAAAATTTTTTTGATGTATTTGGTACAGGGTTTCATTATGCTGCTCTGACTCATAGCAATCCTCCTGTCTCAGCCTCCTCAGCGCTGGGCTTACAGGCATGCGCCACCATACCTGATGTCCATGGTCTGCTCAGTGCGGGGCTGGCACAGCATGAAACTCCAAGGATTGAACCCAGGTCCTTGCGCTTGCCAGGCAGATGCTTAGACTGTCGAGCTATATTCCAGGCCGAAGCTTTAAAATTTTTTAAGTTTATTTTCTAAAAGCTGTTTTAAGTTGGGACTTATCATTCTGGTTGATAATATCCACCTTATATTTGTGTTCCTTCCAGGGAAGGATGAACAGACACCGAAAGGTTCATGTATCCTTACTTTTTCTTTCATTTCCATTTTTTATTTTTCATATAATATCTGGATTCAAATATGAACCCACAGCTCAGGAAAGGTTCTTCTGCAGAACACGCCAAGCGCTGTCCATGAGGACACCAAGGCTCCAGTGAATGTCGCTTCTCCGCTAGTCTCTCTCTCCCAGCTCACCCCGTGGTCCTCTGCATGAACACTGCAGCATCCCAGGTTCCTTCCAGAAGATGGGGTCAAGACGAGGCTCCGGTCAGTAGGAGGCAAGTTTCGATCCCATCTACTGCAGCATTTCAAGTCCCATCCTGTAAGACGCTTCAGAGTACCGTTAGAGCCATTCAGCCAGGGCCAGGACGAGTCCAGAGACAGACCGGCTGCCGCGAGCAGGAGCGCTTGGCATGCTTTTGCTTTCAGAGGGTTTTCCCTACATGCTGTCAACACTGCTAAATGTTGAACTTTTTTTATTCCCATCAGCCTCATTTGGTAGAGGCATTTTTTTTACATCCTTTTCTGAGTAATTAAAAAAATATCTGTTCAATTTTGCTGGACATTCAACTTTTGCTGTGAGTTGCAAAAGACAACTAAGTGGTGAAAGACACATCTGCTCCCCTCAGGAAAATCATAGTTAGGAGCAGGAAGAGTTAATACCATGAGCAAATACACTGCAATAAAATGGCTTTTGACAAGGCTCAAACTATACAACTCATCTGTGATCAAGAGTATAGGACCAACCCTAGGTCCTGTAACACTGTAAAGATTCAGACAAAACCCACGCAGTGTCCCCATAGAAGGATGCGTTCTGCTCTTGCACACAACACTGAACATTGATTCCAAAGGGAAATAACAAATTTCTCACAGTCTATTCATGAACTCCAAGGAGTAGATCCTTTTTACAAAGAACTGTGTGAGTTCAGAGGAGAGAGAAGGGATTGACGAATTCAGGAAGCTGTTACAGCTGGCTTAGGAAAGCCACTGAGAGATAAAATTTACCTTGCCCAGTGGGGGAAGTTTTTCTTTTTTTTTTGTCTTTTTGAGACAGGGTCTCATTGTG
Organism: Myocastor coypus; assembly: GCA_004027025.1. NCBI lineage: Eukaryota > Metazoa > Chordata > Mammalia > Rodentia > Myocastoridae > Myocastor > Myocastor coypus. The sequence continues at coordinate 2,520 of PVJA010033614.1, read as the reverse complement.
CAGTTCAGGCTGACCTTGAGCTCACTTTTGTAGCCCAGGTTGGTCTCGAACTTGCACTGATCCACCTGCCTCAGCCTCCTGAGTGCTGGAATTACAGGCATGCGCCAGCACGCCCAGCTGGTAGAGGAAGTTTAGAATAAAGTCAGTGAAGTTAATTTTTCTGAATCACAGTAGATAATTTATAAAAGCCATTTAATTTGCATAGTGATTCAGTAATAAAATGTGCTCAACCCTCATGTTACTTGTGAAGAAATGAAGACTTAGAATGTTCAGCAGTGAGCTTGAGGTATCTGAATAGACGGGAGCTGTCTCCACGTTTCACCCCACTGAAGAGGCACGGCGAGTCTTCTGTAGTGAGGTGAATACGCTCACCCGAGTACGCACAATCAGGCAGAGACACTGAGCGCAGGGACTGGTGAACGCCCTCTTCTCCTCCTCTAGGAAAACTAAATTAGATCAGGTAATTACAGACCTAGGCACCCATCTGGGTTTTTTTACCAATTAAGTTACCTGAGAACTAAGATCATCTAATAAAAATAGACCTGAATCACAGTAAATCTTTTTTTGGTCTTGTTTGTTATATGGTTGGCATGGTAGGATGAGGCTACATCCCTCTAATGGGAAAACAATTTTTACCCCTTTTCATGTGACCTGCCCATACGTGCTAGCAGGCAGGACAAAGCATCTCTGCTCCATGGCTCTTGGGCTCAGACTTGTAAGCTCATTGTTTGGTCCTTTGCACCAGGCCCACAGTGTTCGTGTGCCAAAGCTGAGCAGGGGCTTATGGAAAGGGTGTCTTCTCCCTGTTCCCACCCAGCTGGCAACTTCTTCTACAGGGGCAGCATAGGGGATGGTGGCCGCACCAGTTAGCAGAATGGGAGAGCCGGATTGGTACACAAGCCCCGGCCCAACGGCAGTTCTGAATGAACCCAGTCATGCCGGCAGAACCTTAGCGGACTTGTCCTACTGTAAGAAATAATGAGTTGTGGCAGGGGACTCAGATTTTGAGGTTTGTTTTTAGCACAGAAAAGTCTCACTTAAGATAGTTCATGAAGCACAGCCTCAAGATTTTTAGAGCAATCAAGAGGCTAAAGTGTCACCGAAGAATTCAAATGACATCAAGGAAATTAAGAACAAGATTTGGGGCTTGATTTTGCGCGCTTGTCAGCGGATGGTTCTGTTTCCACAACCACGACGGGAAGCTACACGCCACACGCACACGTTGCTCTTGCTTGCGACGGTAGCCACCAGAAGCGCGGTGCAGATTCTGTGTGAGGGCAGATCTCCTCTCTGTTCTCCATCCTCACCGCGGAGGAGGGAAGCAAGCGGAATGTAAAGGCAGAAAGCTAGGAGAAAATGAGAGCTCTCACCAAGCCCACAGTCAGGCTGAACGACTGGGAGCTGCCGGCACTTTGGGAATTCGCACACATGTGGAAATACAGATCGGTGTTTGCTCGTCCTACAAAAGATCTCCCGAAGATGCTCCTGTCAAGGACCGGCCATGCAGCTTCAGAGCCGACACTGGCAAGGCCTGACTAGCACTGTCGCTGCGCAGTTCTCTGCTCACATTTGTGTAGATGACCGAGTACCTGTGAGCACAGACGACGCTAACTTCTTACTAGATTAGCTATGACAGTGAACTGCACTGAGGCATTTCAAGTGAATCCACGGCCGCAGAACAAGGGCCTTTCAGAGGCAGTTCAAGCGCTTGTTTGCTCCTGCTGCCCGCCCTACCACTGCTATAACTGCAGCATTAGGCTCAGGCCGCGAGGTCTGCTGGAAGTCAGGTGAAGGACGGCAACACCGAACACACACTTCTCATTTCACCCAACCAAGTGCGTCCTGAAGCCCCGCCATGAAACCAACACACAGGGAAGTCCTTCAGCCTGAGTCTAGACTGACACGTTGTTGAATGTGGGTTTTGTAAAGCAAACTGCTAGGACTCCGCGGTGTGGGCTGTAGGACTCTGTCGGGCTTCAGCAGCTCAAGGGTTGTAGCCCAAGACCTGTTGCGGTGCCAACATTCGTCCACACGCCGTTCCCCTGCAGCAGCCCCCGGCTCGGGAAGTCCCTACGATGACAGGAAGGTCCTCCTCCTCTTCCTCCTCCCTCCCCACACGTGGGAGGCATCCCTGGTGATGAAGCCACCGTGGGCTGAACGCAGAGCTTGAAGTGAACTGCAGCGCCTGCCCTCGGGAGAGCCAGGGCGCTGGTCGGCATCCCGCTGCAGCTGAGCCCTGAGTGCCGGCTGGGTGCCGCCTGCGCGCGGGGCTGCCCGGCCTTTCGTTCAGACGTTTCCAAGCTCTGCTGCCGGATCCTTACTGTCCGGCGCCGCAACACAAAGGCTTGAACGCCGGACTTAAGCTTGTAGACTTTTATTCAGTACAGCAGCCAGGATCTAACAAGATCCTCCACCCTTTACATCTCTGCCTCTTCTCACCCTCCAGCCTGCGCTTCCCTCATATATAGCACTTCGCCCGCCAATCACCATCGCTCGCACAGTCAAATCTGATTAGTTACT
>PVJA010033613.1:0-23187 GCA_004027025.1 Myocastor coypus | reverse complement strand
AAAAAAAAAAAAAAAAAAAAAAAAAAAGCAGGGGTAGCAATCCTGTTTGCAGACAGTCTAAATTTCAAACCAAGACTGATCAAATGAAATAAAGGTCACTACATATTGGTTAAGGGAGAACTTAAAGATGAAGAGGTAACACTCATAAATATGTATGCACCCAATACAGGGGTAGCAAGTTATATAAGGCAAACCTTAATGGACATGAAAAATCTCATATCCAATACTACAATTTTAACAGGAGGCCTCAACACACCTGTATCCCAAAAAGATAGGTCAAGCAGACTAACAATTAGCAAAGAAGTAGCAGAACTGTATCAGAACTTTGAACAACTGGACTTAGTGAACATACACAGAGTGTTCCACCCAGCCACTTCAGAATACACATTTTTTTTCTGCTGCACATGGGACATTTTCTAAAATAGACTACATATTAGTACATAGGTCTTGCTTAAGTATATGCAAGAAAACAGAAATTATTCCATGCATATTATCTGACCAGAGTACAATGAAATTGGAAATAAATGACAACAGAAACCACAAGAACTCCAGAAATACATGGAAATTAAAATGTTCTTGTTCCAGGCGTGGTGGTGCACGCCTGTAATCCTAACGCCAGGGAGGCTGAGGCTGGAGGATCAGTGTGAGTTCAAGACCAGCCTGGGCTACAAAAGTGAGCTCAAGGCCAGCCTGAACTGCATAGTGAGACCCTGTCTCAAAAAAAAAAAAAAAAAAAAAAGTCCTTGTTTTTAAATGATTTGATCTTCTATTTACAAGACTTTAAAAAATTATTCAAAAGACTCCTAGATATTTTTTTCGGTACTGTGGCTATAACTCAGAACCCTGTGCTTGCCAGGCAAATCTTTATTCCACTGAGCTATCTGTCCAGCCCAAGACTTCTAGAATTAATAACCAAATTCAGCAACATAGTATAATATAATACCAACACACAAATATCACATAAAATAGCTTTGCTATGCTCTATAAACTCACCAAGAAAGGAATTAAGGGAAAAAAAAGCAACTCAAAAATTATAGGCATGTCTTAGAGAAGTACAAATGACCAATAAATATATGAAGAGGTGTTCAACACCTCTAGCTATTAGAGAAACATATGAAAAATAACTAAGATGCTATCTTAGACCACAAAAAATGGGTACCATTAAGAAATAAAATATTAACAAATGTTCGTGAGGCTGCAGCGAAAGAGAAGTCCTTCTAATTTGTTGACAGGAGTGTTAACTAGTACAACTGATGCGGTAAGAAAAACCTGATCTGGGGTGGATGGCCTCTAATAGAGAACCTCCAAATGATGTAGGGAAAACTGATCTCCTAGCCTGAAAAGTACCTAGGATGAGTTTGTGTTCTCTAAAACCAAAGAATAAATTTTAGGAACAAATGGAGGTAATGGGCAAAATATATTTATTGAGAGAAAGAAAGCTGTCTGAGAGAGGGACAAGAGGGGGATCCTAAGTGGGTGTCCCCTGGAAGCTGTATCTCTCAGGGATTTTATAGTGCAAAACCATGCGGTGGGATGGGTCTAAGTTGGAAACCATGGAAACTTGCTCATGTGAGCATGATGTGGGACAAAACTATGGTCAACCAATGAACTTACGAGCACCATTGCTCAGGTACAATTGGTTAAAGTCAATACCAAATGGGGAAAGGGGTCATGTCAAGCAGGCATGAATATGGAACAGGGCAGGGTCTCTTCCTGTTGGAGTTTGGGTACTGACTCATGCAGGCTCTTTTAAGGTGATTGATACCTATTTAGAATATCAATCCCTGATGCACATTCCCAGGGAAGTATGTGGTTACTTTTGCTTTTTCTTCTATCTTGAGGTCTGGCCCACAGCAGGGGTGTCTACCTCGTGCAAAACTGAATAATTACCTTGTCTTTAATGTTGTGCTTGACGTCCTGGCCCTGTCTGACTGCCTATAATATTTTATCTAACTCAGCTGCCTATAACACAACAACTATGGAGCTAAGGATGGAGGTTTCTCAAAATACTACATATAGAAATTTAATTTCACCCAACTGCTCCCCTTCTATATATTTTCCTGAAAGAGTTAAAATAATCATATTACAGTCATGCATGCATACTCATATTTACAACAGTACAATTTATAATATTGAAATCTTGGAAATAACTTATATGCCCATCAACAGATAAATGGATAAAGAAAATGTGGTATTGATACATTAGAATATCAAGAACTGCTCAAGCAGAAGAGGATTAAAGACAAGAGGAAAATATGCTTTGGAGAATCCAGGAAGGGAAAAGCAGTGTTGGAGATAAGACAAAGATTTCTCTGGCCATCGAGTATTTACTGGACTTCAAATAAATTCAGAGGTCATGAGGGAAAGTGAAGGTGAAAGCTGACTGTTTGTGTCTAGTTGTATCCCCAAAGCCTCATGCAGTTCATGGGGTGGTGTTGTATGTTACGAGTTGGTGCCATAAGAAACGATGAGAAGACCTGATGAATTTAGCTTTAGAGGACTCACTGAGATTACTTTCTCAAAATGAGTGCAGAGTTCCAAAAGCTTCTGAGATTTCTTTATTTGTTTATTTATTTATTGCAGGACTGGGGTTCAAACTCACAACCTTGCACTTGCCAGGCAGGCACTTATGCCACAGAGCTATCTCCCCAGCCCCATCTCAGTTTTATTTAGCATGAAGGAATGTGCATAGTCATTTTGGTAAAGGAGGACTACAATCTTGACCTCCACCATTTGCCTAACACTAGCATTTGTTCACTCAAATGCAAATTGAAAACACTCCAAGCAGGGGAGGAGACAACCATTAACCTTGCAAGCAAAGGGGACAAGGACAAACAGGGAGCCAGCAGAAGAAGCTGTTATCTGCCTCCCTGAATCCCAGCTTTCCAGATTTCCCAAGTAATGGACCACAGCTGTCCCTGGTCTTTGTTTATTGCTCTCCATCTCTTGAGATGCTAATTTTTTTTTATCTCTGCAGGCTGGGGACTTCTAGGGTTTGAGATAACTCATAATCCCCTTGGATTATGGGCAATCCAAGGCTAAGATTATGGGTTTTAGTACTATTGGGATTATGTGTCTGCTTCCCCCAGCCTGGGGCACAGAGCCTGAATGTAATTTAACAAAGACAGATTTTCTTTCTGTTGCCATGGTTGCTGTTCCACCACCATGAACTGCTTCTCTCTGCCATGTGCTAGCCTGCCTTGGAGCCAGCTGAGTATGGACTGAAACCTCCAGTAACTGTGAGCTAAATAAACCTTTCTTTCCTTCATTTTGGGTGTCACATATTCGTCCCAGTAATGAGGAAGAGCAACTGAGACGCTGAGGCAAAGACAGGAAGCTTTCCTGTCTGATTTCCTTGGGAAATCAGAACAAAGACATTCTTGGCAGTAAATCTTGCTAAAAAAGGAGTGCTGTCTTTACCTCTAAGATTAGTAGCTTATTTCTCTGGGATAGAGAGTGAGCCAAATGTTCTCAGCTACAGCCTTATCTTACCCTCCAAGGTGTCTATCACAGACCAATATAGGCCTCTATTGTGACAGTTGACATAGAGAGTTACACTTGCTGTATGCAATCTATCACATTTTGAGCAAGTCCCCTAGACTTGGGGCAGATTCATAAGTAAATATTGAAAGCCAATTGCCTAAAGCCTGATGGTCATAGTGGTCTCCTCCAGTAGGTTACTACTCTGTTGCAAAGAATGACAAACTTGAGGCATCTATAGGTAAACCAATGAGACCATATATTCAGTGAGGCAAATCTGATACACAAATTTAAATATTACACGGTTTCTCTAGCATAAGAAACCAAATATATAAGTAAAGGATGAAATAAAAGGATAGGAAGTAGGAAGATCCTTTTTCAAATTTGAAGGGATTTCAAATTTGATACAGGATGAGGGTAAGGATATGACTGAAAAGGGCTGACAAGAAAAGCATTGCAGGAAATACAGCTTTTCAAATGAGAATCAGACTAAGATGAAATGAGTGGAGTGGAGGGGGAGGGAAGAGGTTGAAACATAATTAGGCTGTGATATGTACATATGCAAGCTCACTACAAGGAATGTAATCATTATGCACTATCAAACATAGATTAATAGAAATAGATATATATTAAAAAAGAAATACCCTTCACAAACGTGGATCCCATGTAACTTTGTGATATCATTTCCCTGTGCATTTCAATTGTTTGTGGAAATAAATACAGAATAATCAAACAAGAAATGTTGCATTTCAATTTTGCAGCCATAACAATGACAGAATAGATTTCAATTTTGGCCACTGAAGATCAGACGGGCTCCAAGGTTATTTCCAATCATGCCATTTTTGGCCACCAACAAAGTCTGTTTACTTTTTGTTGTGAAAAAGAATCTACTTTTACTTTTTCTGGTGAAATGCCTTGTTGTAGGTAGCTGAGTTAGATAAAAATATAGGCAGTCAGAAAGGGCCAGGCCCTCAAGGAGACAAGGCAGAAGACAGGGTGACTATACAGCTTTATAAGAGGCAGACACCCCTGCTGTGGGCCAGACCTCAAGACAAAAGAAGAAACAAAAGTAGCCACATTAGTTTCTAGGAATGTTCATCAGAGATTGATATTCTAAGTAGGTATCCATCACCTTAAAAGAGCCTACATGAGTCAGTAACCTAACCCCCAATAGGGAGAGACCCTGTTCCTATTCAAGCCTACTTATTATGTGACTCCCTTCCCCATTCAGTATTGGCTTTAATCAATTTTACCTGAGCAATGGTGCTTGTAACCTCATTGGTTGACCATAGTTTTGTCCCACCTCATGCCTACCTAAGTGAGTTTCCATGGTTTCTACCTTAGACCCATCCTACTGCATGGCTTTACACTATAAAGTCCCTAGAAGAGGCCGCTTCTAGGGGATCACCCACCCAGGACCACCCTCTTGTTCCTTTCTCAGACAGGAACTTTCCTTCTCTCAATCAATATGTTCTGCTTATTATCTCTGTTTGTTCCTAAAATTCATTCCTCAGTTTTAGAGAACACGAACTCGTCCCAGGTATTTTTCAGGTTGGGACATGAATTTTCCCTATGTCATTTGGAGGCTCCCTATTGGAGGTCATCCACCCAGATCATTTTTTTCTTCCTGCATCACCTTGAAGACTCGCCCTTCTGCAGGCTCCAGTGGGTTTCCTCTCTAACCCTTTCCGTTACATCTTCTGCAGTTCAGACCTCCAGTATCTGCTGCAGGCATGCTGGACTTAAAGGCTCACTTTCTAGACAATCTCAGAAAAGCAACTGTCCAAACAAGAAGCTCTTCAGCCTTCAGACACAATGACAATAGTTTTTGTCATTGTTATTGCTCTCGTTTTTTTGCTGAGACAGTATCTTTCTTGCAGTTCAGCCAGGACTTGAACGTGCACTGATCCTTCTGCTCCAGCCTGATGAAAGCTAGCATTACACACGTGCACCACCATACCTTCTCTAAAAATAGATTCTGTACTAGGGATTTATAGTCTGCCTTGTCTACCCCTTTTCTACTATACTTTCGTGTTCATATTCTTTATGTTTGAAGCTCACCATCCATGTGTTTGCACCATTGTGTTTGGCTGCTCTTGTCTCTTTTGCTATGTGACTTTTGCCCCTGCCTTTCTTTATAGCCTCCAAATTCAAGTTTAATAGAAGGTTCACAATTAGCAGTACCTACATTATGATGATTTTTCCCAACCAATCTTTTATCCTTGCAAGGAAGGAAAATAATTATTCACTTTATAGTACAAACAGCATTTTAGGAATTGTGATTTCCTGTGAGGTGTGTGTGTGTGTGTGTGTGTGTGTGTGTGTGTGTGTGATTAAATCTGTTCTTGGCTTACACAGACTAGAGTTAGAGTTCTTGTTCTTCCTATATCTGTGAGGATAGGCAAGGTTTGGTGGCAACTTCCAATGCCCATCTCCAAGCTTTATCCTGACAGAGACTTATTTCTTGGTGCTGTGTGTCTGTAAGGGCAGTGCTCCTGTCTGTGTTATGGGAGGAGCTCTTCTATTACTGTAAGAGTATTACTATTACTTCTATTACTTCTGTTACTTCTAATACCTCCTACAACACTGCACTGACAACTTTGTTTCTTAGCCATATGGTGTACACTGCTGTGGTAATTGAGTGTTTTGTATTTGAGACGAGTAACTAGCATACCAGTCTGTCTTACTTTAAAATGGTTTCCTATTACTTATTTTCAGGAAATAACTATTCACACCTTTAAAAAAAAGCTTAAAAGGAAACGAAATTCTCCAATCTTGAACTTTTAGTCTGGCTTCATAATTTCCATCTCTCTTTCCACGCAGGCCTTTCCATGTTTTGTATCCTTTTCTACTTGGTTCACTAAAATTTTAAAATGTCATGACATTGTCTTCTTTTAAGTCTTTATTATGCACCTATATTATTCTTTCACTTTAGGTATGTCTTCACTAGAAGACAGGCTTCAGTTTAACGTTTCCACATTCCTAGGTGCTTGTAGTTGAGTAGTCTTCCTGTGTCTAATAGATGGTGTTATTGCAGAATATTCAGTGTTTCTGAAATCCTTTCTGTTGTATGTTGGGAGCTTGCAGGAAGCCAGGAAATTGATCAAGTGTGTGTAGGTGGGACTGGGCTTCCCCTTGTGGGGGCAAAAAGCTACCCCCAGTGCTGAGAAAAACATCCTACCTGGTTCAATATAGAGATAAGGACAAAGTTTCTTTAGTAGAGAACAATAGAGCCCAAGGACACCTGCAGGGAGTTCTGATTATCTCCTTCCCTGCTTGGAATGTTTTCAATTTCCTCAAAGCAGTTACGCAATTTCCTGTTCTTGAACACTGAATAAAAGGAACATCCTTCTGAGGGTCGAGGCTCACTTCGAGAGGGACAAGTCTCGGTGAGTCCTCTGAGCTACCTTCTTCAGGTCTTCTCGTCGTTTTTTTCGGCACTGACACCAGAACAACACAACACCTTCAATACTCGGGCTTCCTTTGCACACATGGTTGTCATTTACTGTTGTTACTGTGCTCAGTTCTTTCCTCTTAGCTGTCAATTCAGTTTTAGAAAAATGTTTCTTTCTATCTTTAGAGGCTATGTTGTTTCTTCCTGGTTGCTGAATATCATGTAACCACAGTGTCATAAATAGGCTGCAATAATTGATGTATTGCACCAATATATATTTACCATGCTCAAGGAATGCCTCATTGATTTGAATGCCTGGAATATTATTTAAATATGCATAAGTCTATTTTTCTTTTAGTCGTTGCCCATATTTGTACCCCTGTTTCTCTATGACATAAAATTATTTCATTGTATATACCTTTTAAAAATATTACACAATTAAAATAATGGTATTATGGTTTATATCTAGTTGTCCCCCCAAAGCCTCATGCAATCATAGGTGGGGACTTCTAGAGCTTGAGACTTGAATGATGATCCCTGGGATTATGTGTTTTAGTACTGATGGGATTGTGGGTAGAGACAGAGACAGATTCGTGCTGTTTCTCTCTGTTCCCTGGTTGGTCGGTTGCCTCTGTCGTGACTATTGCTATTCCACTGCCATGAACTGGATGTTCTCTGCCCTGTTCCACCCAGCCTTGGGCCAGCCAAATATGGACTAAAACCTCCAGTAACTGTGAGCTAATATACCTTTCCTTCCTTCATTTTGAGTGTTGGATATTTGTCCCACAAACGAGAGACAAGAGTAACTAAAACAGAATTTGGTACCAGAGAAGTGGGGTCATTGCTGTGACTAACCTGACCATGTGTATTACAAGTTTTTGGGAATGGCTTACGGGAAGAGATAGGAAAGTTTCAGAGATTTTGCCAACAAGTGAAGTACTAGAATGGCTTCAGCTGTTCTGTAGGAGAGATTCTGGTCGGAGATCAGACCAGAAGACTGGCTTGAAGCCTGGATATAAAGAATGGCTTATGAGCAGATATTGGACATGCTTGGAGAGGTCCTCTACTTGTGAAGAGCTGGAAAAACCTCAGCTGCTCTGTAGGGGAGATTCTGGCTAGAACTCAGACCAGAAGATTGACAGAAGGCCTGCCTGCAAAGACCATGTGGAGAAGGTTTCTGCTGGGGAAAAGGACACCATTGGTCATTGAACCCAGATGATTTGTGCTATGGATTGGCTCAAAATCTGTCGGAATTTTGCTCATGCCCAGAGACTCTGCCTAAGACTGAGATTAAGAATAGCAAACTGATTAATCTTTCAAGAGATATTTCAAAGCAGTAAACTATCGGGGAGGTGGCATGGTGGTTATTAGCAGCTTTTAGCCAAATTTATTTTGAAAATCAAGAGCAAAGAACCAAGAAGGATGATTTATTTTATTTTTATTTTTTTATTTTTTTTTTGTCTTTTTGAGACAGGGTCTCGCTATGCAGTTGAGGCTGGCCTTGAGCTCACTTCTGTAGCCCAGGCTGGTCTCGAACTCGCACCAATCCTCCTGCCTCAGCCTCCCGAGTGCTGGGATTACAGGCGTGAGCCACCACGCCCGGCTAGAAGGATGATTTAAAATGTGAGTTTGGCCAAAAGGGAAGCACCAGGAAAGCTGTGGACTGCAGAGATGGAGCCAAAAGAATCTACACTGTTGGGAAGGAACCAGAGAATCAAAAGGATGGCCTGAGGGCATCGCAAGAGGCAGTAGCTCTCCACCCTTTGCAGCCCCAGAATTGCAAAGGAGAAAGGCTTTGCCTTGAGAAGAAAGTTGCAGAGACCCAAGTACCAGAATGGCGGCAGCGGCCAAACCAGGTTCCAAAATGGCGCTGGCATGGAGAATTTGTTTCTTGGAATCAGGGTTAGAGCGCTCAGTGATCTAGGCCCTTGACCTCTACAGCCAAGAGAAATGGAAGCCTGGCTATTGCTGCAGCTGGCAGCAACCCTTGGCATCATCCCTATAGGAATATGAAGAATGTGAGAGTTCTGAGCTTAAGAAGACTTACACCTTGATTTCAGAAGAAGGCCAGGAGGCCAGGCAATGTGTCCCTGAGAGGGAAGTGTGTAAAGCTGTGTGTCAGAAACCTGTTCAGTGGAAACCTCAGAAGTTTGGAAAAACCAAGAACATGGATCATGCAAAAAGGGAGCAAGGCCAGCCTAAGAGAGAAGCCATGGAAATTACCACCAAGAGTGCTGTAGGAGCAGAGCTGCATGGAGCTCACAACTCAGCACAGACTGCTTCGTATGCTCCAGTTGGAACTATGGGATTTAATGTTTACCCTGCTAGAATTTGGACATGTGTTGTTCCCAGTGTTTTGTATTACCCTGTTGTTTGCAACTTTTTGAATTGTAATGTTTATCTTACACCTTTGAATGTTGGATATGTTTGACTTTTCTATTTTATAGGGGCTCACAGTTGAGACTTTGCTTTGGATCTTGGAGGAGACTTGGGATTTGGCCTTTTCAGCAATGCTGAAACTGTTGGGACTTTGGCAACTCTCTCTCTCTCTCTCTCTCTCTCTTTTTTTTTTTTTTTTTTAGCCTGGGCTGGTCTCAAACTCACACCCATCCTCCTGCCTCAGCCTCCCAAGTGCAGGGATTACAGGTGTATGCCACCACGCCCAGCTTGGCAACTCTTCCAGATGGACTAAAACGTCTTTTGTACAAAGGGATATGCATGAGACTTTAGGGGTCCAGGGACAAAATGTTATGGTTTATGTCTAGTTGTCCCCCCAAAGCCTCATGCAATCATGGGTGGAGACTTCTAGAGCTTGACATTTGAATGATGATCCCTGGGATTATGTGTTTTAGCACTGATGGGATTGTGGGTTTTAGTACTTCTGGGATTATGGGTGTAGCCTAAGGCAGATAGGCTGAGGCAGAGGGCCTAAATGTGATATAAAAAGAGAGAAAGAGAGACAGACTCGCGCTGTTGCTCTGTGCTCCCCTGTTTGGTCGGTTGCCTCTGTTGCGATTGTTGCTGTTCCTCCGCCATGAACTGGATGCTCTCTTCCCTGTTCCACTCAGCATTGAGCCAGGCAAATATGGGCTGAAGCCTCTAGTAACTGTGAGCTAAATAAACCTTCCCTTCCTTCATTTGGAGTGTTGAGTATTTGTGCCAGCAATGAGTACAAAGTAACTAAAACACTAGTCAAAAAGATAGATGAGTGTGAGTGGAAGAATGTCACGTGAGCTCTCACCTCTTGGTCAACACACTACCCTCCCCCACACACGCAGTGCACGTGCAATGTGGTGAGTGCTGATGTGGCACTGTGTGCTCTAATTCCCAGTGCCCAGGCCCAACATGTAGTGATGTGCTATGGAAGTTGTGCCAGGCTCGTGTCCAATCTGAGGCTCGCAGATGGTGTTTGCGGAGACAAGATGGTCCAGAGCACTGCGCATCTTTTATCAACCTGCTCATCTAGGCTGTTGTGTAGCACAAAACATTTTCCATTCTTTTCATCCCTGAGTTCTGGTACTACTCAACAGCAGCAACCTGTTGACTCTGGACCGCTGAGCACTTCTGGCTGGCAAGGGAGGCTGCAGGGTGACTTAACCGTGGCAGACAGACAGAATTGTTTCCAATGTACACCTAAGGAGGCCCTCAGCAAAGCAAACATTGATTTTGGAGGGGTGTTTTTTCTCTATTTGCTTGTTGCCAGGAGCCTCTAAATAGGATCTCTATTTTTTTCCTGTTAATATTAACCCACTTAGAGGCCCAGCAATGGACTTCAGGCCAGCAAGTTCTGCAGGATGTTATGAGATGCCATCACCTGCCCCACCAGCAGGCCTAGGGAGGATCGAGAAAGAGGCTGAATGTGAACCAGATTTCGGTGGAAGCGCTGAGTGCCTGGGTGGCCCTGGGTTTACTGCCTGCTCCCGAGGTCCCTCCTGCCTCAATGGGCCAACTCCCAGTGTTATAAATCATATAGATGTGCACTTCTTCCTGAAGTAACTTGTTTGCTTTATTTATTTGGAAAATTTCAGTAACTGCTCTCTCAACGGCAGGGCTGTTGAATTTGCCATAACTGAGGCTTACTCAAGAATGTTTAGTCTTAGTACTGTGTGGTTTCCTTTAGTGACTCCTGAGCCTCATTTTGAAGAGAGACGTGCTGGTACTGAAGGATGGTGAATTCACTTCCAGGTAGCCAGGGGCACCTCAGAACACCTTGGGTCTGAGACAGAGTGGGTGGCATGATGAGGGAACCTCTCCCTAAACAAGCCAGATCCACAAGATCGTAAACACCCCCCCAACCCTGCATACCTTGGTGTGTCAAGGGTCAAATATGCAAAAACAAATACAATTTTAAGTGAGAATTTTAGATAGTAATTAAAAAATATCTGTAGCATAGGGGCAGTCATGTAACTTTCTCTTCTGAAATGAATATATTCCATTTCCTCTTGGTATATCACATGTCTTAAAAAGTATATTTGAATAAAAGAAAATGAGAACTTTAAAATGAATAAAATCATTCATTGGAGCAGTGATGTGAGTTTACATTTGAGGCTCCCAAGCCAAACTGTCAGAAAAGACCACATTATTCTTTGCACTTTGCCAAATGGGCTTCTGGTGGAGCACACAGGAGGATGAAGCGCCTGGGAGGAGAAGGGACAGGAAGGGCTCTGCCCTGGAGCAGGCGTTTTGTGAGTGAAGACCTGCAGGGCCTGCTTACACAGCAGCTATTACTGCAATGAGTATATACAAAAAAGTATTTTTACAAAGTTTCTTCACATCTCTGAAACATTGCTTGTAGATTTTTAAGCTAAAGGATCCGTGTAATCAAGCAAGAAAATGCAGTCTGATTTTAGTGTCACATATATGGATGCACTAAGGATACATTTTGTGCCTGGATTTTTGGGCTTTTCTATATACTAAATTGTATCAGAAACAAAATCAAATGAAAACCAACCACAATACATTGTTTTTAGAATCTGGACCTTTGCCATGCACTGGATAGGTGATGTTTTTCCAAGATTATAACGCTCTCCACCCCAGACTTATAATTAACCTGAAAGGGAAGAAAAAAAAAAAAAATGCTCCCTTCAGGGCAGCAGCCTTCTTCCCACACTCACCGCTCTGAGTTCTTGGCAGCTGACAGGTTTCATTCTGTCATTAAACACTATTGTCAAAAACTGATCACCTTCATATCTGCACAAACATCCCTTTGCTAGCTCTTTCGGGGTGCAGAGCAATGTCCAAGATGCTATAATCAAAAACAAAGAACACAATAGAGAAAGAATTAGAAATGGCAAATTTATGGCTTATCAAGTACACCTGAGTTCCTAGGGGCAGATCGTGGTATTAATTGCTTTAATGAGGTGAAGAGGAGGCAGGGAATGGCAGAAGAAGGAAGAATTCCTTTGGAAAAGGACTGAAAGGACCACCACGGAGAGCAGTAGGTGGCATCCTGATCATGAACAGTGGTTTACACTCCATCATCTTGCAGCAGAGACTGAGAGGGAACTCAAGGGAAACGTGAAACCTTTTGCATAAGCCTTGGATTTTGCACGTGTTCATGTGTTTGCCTAAGGATAAAGTTTTCTTTCAGAAACTTTCCAAATCTTTCAGCTGCTAAGAGCATAATTAAAGGCTCTTATAGCCTAGCAATAGTTAAAGAGCTACACAGACTGGAAATAATTAAAGAGCTACACAGAGTAGAAATAGGTACAGTACTTGAAGAAAAAGAATAATCTTTGGCCAGGAAAGAACTATAGCCTGTTTAGAGGTTGAGATATTCAGTCTTCCTGAAACAGTGGTTGTCAAGCTTCTCTGAATAAGATCTACATGGAAATTTTGCAAAATACTAATTCTTAACTTTCATTCTTTGATTATTACTTAGAAGGTTAGAAGCTGGATATGAGAACTTATAGCTTCTACAAACTCCCGGGTGAGATTGATGAATCACATTCTGAAAAGTGTGTCCTTAAAATGGCCTTTTCGTTCCAGAAAAATGAAAGGAGAAGGTCCTGTAGTGTGATGGTGAGTTGGTAGTGGGGTTGGAGAAGTGATCAAATGACTCATCTTATCTTATGGTGTGAAAATATGAGAGGGAGGTGAAGCTGAATTCAGTTTATCTGATCCTAGAAGAGTCTCCAAACCAATTGTCCTGTGCAGTGACTATGCACGTGCTCCAGCAATTGTGGACAGGTTGCCTGAAGTATCTCTCAAAGTAGCCAGAAAAACAGCAAAGACAATATTCAATTAGATCCATGCTTTCTTAGCCCCAAAGTTAGTAGACTGTAGAAGTACATGAGAAGGGGAAAGGTGAAAGAGACTCCATTTTTTCCCGATGAGAAGATCAGGGCTGAGGAAGAGTTTCAGCTATTGGCTGGTGTTCAGTATGATGCCATTTGATCCCTGAGTTTTCAGTGAATAATAAGCTGGTGTTGAAAAGGCAGGCAGGTGGCAGACTGGCCACCAGGAAAGGAAAGAAAACAGGCAGTGTGGTAAATATGGGTTCAGAACCTTCAGCGGTGTGTACAGAAGTATATATACCCTAAATCTACAGACTGCAGGATAGACCCAGGAAGACCCCAAGCGTCAGGCCAGCTTTGCAGTGTGCTCAGGGGGAAATTGTTCTTGGTTTAATGCTCTTTTCTGTCACTGGCTTAATATTTTTAATAATTTATAAATAATGGGACTCTCATTTTCATTTTGCAAATTATGTAGGTGGTATTGCTCATAGAGAATCTCTCCCATCTGGAAACTGTTTCCTGTAATGGAACAAATTAATCAGGCAATTTTATTGCAATGATATGGACAATTATGATCACTCAGTTAAATCCTCTGGCTTTGTCAATCACCATAAAAGCTCTGTTGGGATTTTCACTGGAATTGACTATATCTACCTATTATTCTTAGAGGGAATCAGTATCTTTTTAATTTTATTACTTTTAATAAGAAATAACAATGAGATAGTTTCAAAACATGTTAATAGTATAACCACCAAACAGTATAGCCACAATAAATAATATAATGCATATTGTTGTCTTTGTAGTAGTTATTCAGAGTACAGGATACAAACACGATAATTTTTCTAATCGTTATTGGTACAAAAATTTTATCTCATTGAAATAAGAAAAAGTTATATACATAGTTCAATATTCCATAATAGTAGTGGGTTATTGTCAGAACTGGCAATGTTGGAAGCTGTTGATTTAAACCTTTTATAGTTGAGCATACTAATCTAGCTTTACTTTTTACACCTTGTGGCTAAACTTCTCTGCTGGGTGGTTAAGGGCAAGTTAAAGTATGACGTGTATAACAGGACATGTAACTTTTGTATCTCACAAGGTCAGTCAGATCCCCTCAGGATTTACCTTGAGACCATGTACAGTACTTTGTAGAACTGTTGTCAGTGTCAGACATCTGGATGAGTCACGGCCATTGCTTGACCAGTTTGTTGTCTTTGAAAGACTGTGAGAATATATCCTCTCTAGGCAACTTTCCTTAGGCAAATTATACATCATCAGTCCCTTTCCTCTATGGCTCCATATTCTCCTTGATCAGAAAATTTGGAATACCAGTGAGTTATAGGATATTACAGTGCAGGTTATCTTATGACATGAGTCCTCACTGACCTTGAAGGATGACGGCCAACATATTGGCTATGCTTGTAGCCCTTCTTTTTCTTTAATTTTTTGGTCTGTAAACTTACATTCTCAACCCTCCAGAAAAGAAGCTTAGTGATACTATTATCCTAAAACATAGGTAATTGAGCTTAAACATCATTGTGTTTGTGAATATAAAACATCTTAGAGCTAACGTGGAATTGGCATTTTCCATCAATCATTGATATTCTAACAAATCCCTATAGAATGTTAAAAACAGGTGCACATATTTACACAGAAATATAGTAATCTAAGCATATGCAAAATTGTAGCAGGGCAATCCTATGGTATTTTTTCTTATTTCTAATTCTCTTTTAATGCCTTTTTTGTTTTCTTACAAAACAACTAATTACTTGAGAGACAGTATAGCAATAATTGAAATTACATTAGAAGCAGCACCTATCTAAAAGACCAGAATGACAAGAATTCCAAGCATAATTTTAATGTTACACATTGCTATCCTCAGTATCAAAAACCTGTTGGAGATTCTTAGAACCACTGTCTAATTCATCCAGTGTATATAAGGGCATGGTTTTGCCCCTGCCATGTTACCTATCTTTTCTCCTTTCAGTCTCTTTATTGTTTAACTGTTCAGTTCTTGATTTCCATTCAGCTGCGTTATGCCTTTCCGTTTTTATTTCTTCTTTTACTTCTTACACAAGGGAGACTATGTGACATTTACACATGTAGATCTGGTTTATTTCACTTATGAGTATATGTTCAAGATACATCCACTTACGTATGAAGTCTTCTAGTTTGTCATTCTTTATAGCTGAGTAATATTCTATTGCATAAAAACACCACATCTTTTCAACCATTCTTCATATGATGGGTATTTTGGTTGTTTCCAAGATTTGGCTATTATGAATTGGGCTGCTGTAAACATAGGTGAACAGATATCACTATGATATGACGTTTTCGGTTTTTCTGGGAAAATTCCCGGTAGGGAGATAGCTGGATTGAATGGGATTTCCAATTCTAGTTTTTTAAGGAGTCTCCACACTGATTTTCATAATGGTTGCACCATTCTGCCTTGCCATGAGCAGTGAGGAAGGGTTTCTTTTTCCCCAAAGCCTCTCCAAAATTTGTTGTTGGTTGATTTTTTTTTTTTTTTTTTTTTTTATGATAGCCATTCTCTGGCATGAGATGGTATCTAAGTGTTGTTTTAATTTGAATTTTACGAATGGCTAGTGGTGTGGAGCATTTCTTCATGTATTTAGAAGCTTGCTGAATTTCTTTCTCTGAGAAGTGTGTGTTCATCTCAGAAGCTCATTTCTGGATTGGATCTTTGAATTTTGGGACCCTAATGATTTTTAGTTCTTTATATATTCTAGATAGAAGACCTTTGTCTGAACACTTATGAGTTAAAATTTTTTTGAAATTTGTGGATTGTCTTTTCCCTTTATTGGTTAATTCTTTTCTTTTCTTTTCCTTTCTTTCTCTCTTTCTTTCTTTCTTTCTTTCTTTCTTTCTTTCTTTCTTTCTTTCTCTCTTTCTTTCTTTTTTGTGGGACCAGGGTTTGAATTCATGACCTTGCACTTGCCAGGCAGACAGTTGCACCATGGAGTTATCTCACCAGCCCCACTGTTGGTAATTTATTTTGACTTGCAAAAACTTCTGAGCAAGAGGAGGTCCCAGTTGTTGATTGTTTCAAGTGTTACATGAGCATTTTGTTTTTGGCAATGAACTGTTTGCATACCCCTCTGACTTTTTCATTTTTTCTTGTATTTTTGAGACAGCGTCTCACTATGCAGTTCAGGCTGTCTTTGAACTCACTTTTATAGCCCAGGCTGGTCTCAAACTCACACCATTGTCCTGCCTCAGCCTCCCAAGTGCTGGGAATATAGGCGTGTACCACCACACATGGCTTTCATACCCCTATGTCTTTAAGATTTCTTTCCACTTTCTCTTCCAAGAGATTTAGTATTTCTCTTTTAATAGTTAGATATTTAATCCATTTTGACCTTAGTTTAGTGCACAGTGATAGACCTAGGTCAAGTTCTAGTTTTTGGCATGTAGAGATCTGGTTTTTCCAGTTAATGAGGCTATCTCTTCCAGAAAATATGTTTGGCCCATTTGTCAAGGAGAAGGTGCCTGAGTGTGCTTGTGTTTGCTCCTGCATCTTCTCATCCATTCTATTGATTCTCAGGTCTATGTTTTTCCCAATATAATGATGATTTTATCACTGTGAATTTGTAGTATAATTTTGGGTTCTGCCTTAACTTTGTTGCCCAGGATTGCCTTTATCGTTGTAAGTCTTTTCTGGTTCCAAATAAATTTTAGGAATGATTTCTCCATGTCTGTGAGGTATGTTGATGGTATTTTGATAGCGACTGTATTAAATCTGTATAACAATTTTGGGAGTGTGGCCATATTCACAATGTTGATTATTTCTATCCAGCAGCAGGGAATATCTTTCCATTTTCTACAATCCTATATGATCTGTTTTTTTTTGAGAGTACTGTAGCTTTCACTGAATAGGTCTTTTACTTCTTTATTTAGATTAATTCCTAAATATTTCATTTTCTGTGGTGCTATTGTAAAAGGCATTGTGTCTTTAATTTCTTTCTCAGTGTGATTGTTATATGTGTAAAAGAATGCTATTGACTTTTGTGTGTTGACTTTGTATCCTGCTATGCTACTGAATTTGCATGTCATGTGCAAATAATGATAGTTTAACTTCTTTACCTACTCTTATTCTTTTCATTTCTCCCTCTTGTTTAATTGCTCTGGCTAATGATTTCAGAACTATGTTGAATAAGGGTGGTGATAAAGGATATGCTTGTCTTATACTAGATCTGAGAGTGAAAGACTCCATTTAGAATTATGTTAGCCACTGAATTGTCATAGATGGCTTTTATCAGACTGATGTAGAGACCCTCTATTCTGATTTTCTGCAGGACTTTGAACATGAATGAGTGTTGGACTTTGCCAAAAGTCTTTTCTGCATCAACTGACATGATCATAGTGGTTTTTGTATTTGGCTCTATTCATACAGTGTATTACATTTATAGATTTGTATATATTGAACCATCCTTTCATCCCTGGGATGAATCCTAGCTGGTCATGTTTATTATCTTCTTAATGATTTGTTGCATTCTATTGGCAAGAATTTTGTTGAGATTTTTGCATCTATGTTCATGAGAGAAACTGGACTGTAGTTCTTTTTTTAGCTGCATCTTTCTCTGGTTGTGATATCAGTATAATACTTGGCTCCAGGAATGATTTTGGGAGGACTGCTTCCTTTTCAATTTCATTGAAGAGTGTTAGGAGTATTGGGATTATATTTTCTGTAAATTGCTTGCAGAATTCAGCTATAAATTTATCACGACCTGAACTCTTCTTTTGTCCATAGGCTTTTTATTACGTTTTGTATTTCACTGATTGTTATTGGGTTATTGACAGATCTTATATTTTCTTGATTCAGTTTTGGTAACTAGTACCTTTCTAGGAATCTGTTCATTTTATCTGTGTCTTCAATTCTGTGAGAGTAAAGATTCTCAAAGTAGCTATTAATGATCCTCTCCATCTCTGCTGGGCCTGTAATAATTTCATCCTCTTCATTTCCTATTCCTTGAATTTGAGTCCTTTCTTCCCTCTTTTTGATAAGGTCAGCTAGGGGCTTATCAATTTTATTTACTTCTTCCAAGAACCAGCTTTTTCATTCATTTATTCTTTGTTTTCTTTGTCTCAACTGAATCAATTTCTGCTCTAGCCTTTATAGTTTCCTCTCATCTTTGGGCTTTTGATTTTGTTTTCTCTTCCTTTTCGTGTTGGTTTAGGTGCTCACTGAGAGTATTTATTTGTTCCGAGTCTGTCTTTTTAATGTGTGAGTACAGAGCTATAAATTTCTCTCTAAGAACTGCTTTCATTGCATCCCATAAATTCTGGCAAATTGTGTTTGAATTTTCATTAAATTCTAGATATTGTTTTATTTTATCTGTAAACCAATGGTTGTTGAGAAGGGTGCTATTTAATTTCCATGTATATGTAGGGTTCTTGTGGTTTCTTTTGTCGTTTATTTCCAGTTTCATTTCACTGTGGTCAGATGATATGCATGAGACAATTTCTGTTTTCTTGCATATACTTAAGCATGACCTATGCACTCATATGTTGTCTATTTTGGAGAATGTCCCAAGTGAAGCTGAAAAAATGTGCATTCTGAAATGCCTGGGTGGAATAGTTTGCGTATGTTCACCAAATGTAGTTGTTTCAAGTTCTGGTTCAGTTCTGTGACTTCTTTGCTAATTTTTTGTCTGCTTGACCTATCTTTTTTGGGATAAAGGGGTGTTAATGTCTCCTGTTAAGACAGTTGTATTTGATATTAGAATTTTCTTGTCCATTAAGATTTGTGTTATCTAACTTGGTGCTCCTGTGTTGGGTGTATATGTATTTATGAGTGTTACCTCTTCGTCTTAAATTTTTCCCCTAATTAGTATGTTGTGGCCTTTTAAAAATTACTTTTGATCAATCTTTGTTTTAAGTTCAGACTGTTTGCAAACAGGATTTCTACTTTTTTTTTGAGGTTCTGGAACATGTAGTATTGTTTTCCATCCTTTAACTCTTAGCCTATGAGTTTCTTTATGCATTAATTGAATTTTTTGTATACAGCATAGTGCTGAATTTTGCTTCCTTGTCCACTCTGCAAGTCTATTTCTTTTAATTGGAGAACTGAGCCCATTTACATTGATAGTTATAATTGAAATGTATTGACTTATGATTGACATGAGCTTTACTCCTTTTTCTCCTGTGTTTAATTGGTTGCCCTATTTGGTGGGCTTTTTATGTCCTCATTTGTGAAATATTGATCATTTAGGTCCCTCTCTAAAATATTTTTTAGTAGTCTGTGTAGGGTTGGTTTTGATATCATGAAATTCTTTAGTTGTTTCTTGTCTTGGAAGTATTTCACTTCTCCCTCATACTTGAAAGAGAGCTTTGCAGGGTATAGCAGTCTGGGCTGGAATTTGTTTTCATGGAGGACTTGAAGCACTTTGTTCCATGCTCTTCTTCATTTCATGGTTTGTGAAGAGAAATCTGCCATTATTCTAGTGGGTTTTCCTTTAAATGTGATCTGTTTGCTTTCTCTAGGAATTTTAAGTATATTATTCTTCTACTGGATTTCTGAGATCTTGTTTATTATATGTCTAGGTGTGGTTTTAGTGGAGTTTATGTTATTTGCAGTTCGATATGCCTCAGTTATGTAGATGTCTGATTGTTTTCTCATATTTGGGAAGTTTTCTGCTATTACTTCTGCCCATATTCTTTTTATATCCTTTGTGTTGACTTCTTCTTTCTCATTGATTCGTATTAGTGTCACATTATTCATCTTTGCATCATCTTGCAAATGTTGAATTATTTTTTTCTGCATCCTACTTGTTTTTTTTTACAGAGATTGTTTCTTACCTTTTCAGTAACTGTGACTGTGTCTTCAAGATCTGAAACTTTATCTTCACTTTCCTTCATATGATTTTTCCAGCTTGTAATTGAGATTTTATTTTCTTATATGTCTCTTTGAAACTGTCTCATGTGATCTGTTTCTTTCCTATATTGCTCAATCAGGGAATCGATCATTTTTCTATTGTCTGATTTTTTATCAATGCCTTTCTTAGTAGCTTTTGCATTTTTCATTATAGTTTTCTTTTCTTTTTCTAGTTCAGAGATTCCTTCTTCTCTGGTCTCCTCTCTGCCTTTCTGCAGTTGTCACCCTACTTTAGATATTATTAAATTAGAGATGTCTTTTTTTCTTCAGAGATCATTTCTGGTCTGACTTCCTCTATATATTTTTGCAATTGTTTTTCCACTTCAGATTCTATTAATTCATGCATTTCCTTTTTTACTTCATATGCCATCTTTTATCTGAGTTCCTCTATGTTTCTGCACTTGTGTGTCTACCTCAGATGTTACCAATTCTGAGATTTTGGCTACCTGATTCCCCATTTTCAACAATGGTATTGTCTCCTGTATTTATTGTGTGTGTACTTAGGACCTGAGATTGCATCTTGCTCCTTCTCTTTGTCATTTTGTATGAACTGTGCATATTGGTCAAGTTATGCTATTAGCGCCTATTGAAATTGTTTTGGATCCACCAGTCTTAATTCCTTCCAGATGTTCCTGGCTGGGTCTGGTTGCTCTGTTTAGCTTTTTCGTACTGCAGGTGGGTGCAGGCCCAGATGGTCAGCGTGCACAGGCTGATATGGAGTTCCAGCGGCTGGTGGCAAAGTGGCTCATGTCGGAACAGAAGTTCTGCCTGGACACTGGCCTGGGTTGGTCAGCATAGGTAGGTGGGGGCCGAAGATGTAGCTTTTCTTTCTTTTTTTTCAGTTTATTTATTTATTTATTTATTTTAAATTTAAAAATGGCTAAATTACATATTTTCATCATCAGATCAGTTCAGATTAGTAGATATAGGCATATAAGTTTGATCAAACAATTAAACATTAACACTTTCAATAAACATTACTTTTTTTTTTAAACAGTTGACACACTGCATATTGTCCTAACAATAGTTATACAGAGCACAGAGTGTGGACATGACATACTTTCCAATTGATATTGGTAAGGAAAGAAAAAAATTTAGAGTTCTCATGTTAGGGAGACTATACGATATTTAAACATGTCAGCTTTTCATTTTGTGAATTCTTTGAATTTTTCTTTCTTTGTCTTGATTGAATTAATTTCTGTCCTAATCTTTATAATTTCCTCCCGTTTTTGGCATTGGGTTTGGTTTACTCTTCTTTTTCTAGACATTTGAGATATATCTTTAGGTATTTTTTTTTTTTTGTCCTGTTTTGTTTTTAGTGTATGTGTTAACTGCTGTAAATTTCCCTATAAGAATTGCTTTCATTGCTTCTATAAATTCTAATAAGTTTGTTTGAATTTTCATTGAATTATAGATATTGTTTAATTTCATCTCTAACCATTTGGTTGCTGAGGAAGGTGTTGTCTAATTTCCATTTATTTCTAGGGTTTTTGTGGTTGCTTTTGTCATTTATTTCCAGTTTCTTTGCACTGTGGTTAGATAATATGCATGGCACAAATTCTGTTTTCTTGCATATACTTAAGCATGACCTATGAGCTAGTATGTGTTCTATTTTAGAAAATATTTTGTGTGCAGCTACAAAAAAGGTGCATTGAGAAGTGGTTGGCTAGGACACTCTGAATATATCCACTAAGTCCAGTTGTTCCAAGTTCTTGTTCCGTTCTTTTACTTCTTTGCTAATTTTTTGTCTGCTTGACCTATGTTTTTGGGCTAAAACGGTGTTAAGATCTCTTTTTAAGATTTTGTTGTTAGATATTAGATTTTTCATATTCATTAAGGTTTGTCTTATATAGCTGGGTGCTCCTGCATTGGGTGTGTACATATTTATGAGTGGTACCTCTTCCTCTTAAGGTTTTCCCCTAACCAGTATGTAGTATCCTTCTTTATTTCATTTAATCATTCTTGGTTTGAAGTTGAGACTATGTGCAAAGAGGTTTGCTACTCCTTTTTTTCTGAGGTGCTGAGGCATGTAATATTATTTTCCATTCTTTGACTTTCAGCCTATGAATTTCTTCATGAGTTAAGTGTGTCTCTTACAGCATATTGTTGGATTTTGCTTCCTAATCCAGAATGCGTCTATTTCTTTAATTGGTGAATTAAGTCCATTTGCATTGATGGTTGTAATTCAAATATATTGAGTTTTGATTGATATATTATTTACCTGCTACAGTTTATCACTTTTTCTCTTGTGTTTAATTGGTTGTACTATTAAACTCTTGTGTTTAATTGGTTGAACATGGTGGGTTCTTTCTTTTCTCATTTGTGGAGTTTGGGTCATTTTGGTTCATCTCTGAAATATATTTTAGTAGTCTATGTAGGTTTGGCTTTGGCATCATAGAATTCTTTAGTTGTTCTTTGTCATGGAAGTATTTCACTTCTACCTCATAATTGAAAAAGAGTTTTGTAGGGCATAGCAATTTGGGCTGACTTTTGTTTTCATGGAGGACTTGAAGGACTATGCTCCATGCTCTTCCTGACTTCTTAGTTTGTGAAGAGATATCTGCCATTATTATGATAGGTTTGCCTTTAATTGTGATTTGTTTCTTTTCTCTAGTGGCTTTTAGTATATTGTTCTTCTGCTGGTTTCTTAATCTTGACTATTATATATCTGGGTGTGTTTTTAATTTAGTAGATGTTATTTTTAGTTCTGTATACTTCAGTAACCTGAATGCCAGATTGTTTTCTATATTTGGGAAGTTTTCTGCTCTTACATATGCCCATATTCTTTTGCTATCATTTGTATCGACTCCTTTCTCATTGATGCCTATTAGTGTCTCATTGTTCATCTTTGCATTGTCTTGCAGATGTTGAATTACTTTTTCCTGCATGGTAGTTGTTTTTAAGAGATCCTTTCTTACCTTTTCACTAGCTGCAATTGTGTCTTCACAAACTGAATATCTATCTTCGCTTCCATTTATATGGTGTTCTCTGCTTGTGACTAAGATTTTATTTTCCTGTATTTCTCTTTGAAACTGTTTCATGTGATCTATTTCTTTCCTATATTGTTCATCCAATGACTCCATTTTTCTTTTCTTCTCTGAGTTTTTATCAATGTTTTCTTTAGAAATCTTTCATTTTAGGGTTTTTTTTTCTTTTCTTTTTTTTTTTTTTTTTTTTTTTTT
>PVJA010033612.1:0-23191 GCA_004027025.1 Myocastor coypus | reverse complement strand
AGTTGGAACTATGGGATTGAATGTTTACCCTGCTGGATTTTGGACATGTGTTGGTCCCAATGTTTTGTATTACCCTGTTGTTTGCAACTTTTGGAATTGTAATGTTTATCTTATGCCTTTGAATGTTGGATATGTTTGACTCTTCTATTGTACAGGGGCTCACAGATGAAAATTTGCCTTGGATCTTCGAGGAAACGTGAGATTTGGACTTTTCAGCAATGCTGAAACTATTGGGACTTTGGCAACTCTTCCAGATGGACTAAAATGTCTTTTGTAAAAAGGAATATGTATGAGACTTTGGGGGTCCAGGGGCGGAATGTTATGGTTTATGTCTAGTTGTCCCCCCAAAGCCTCATGGAGTCACTGGGAGGGGACTTCTAGAGTTTGAGACTTGATCCATGATCCCTGGGATTATAGGTTTTAGTACTGATGGGATTATGGGTGGAAGTACTTCTGGGATTATGGGTGTAGCCTAGGGTGGGAGCTAAGGCGGAGAACCTGGATGTAATAAAAAGAGAGACAGAGAGATAGACTGGAGCTCTAGCTGGTGCTGCTGCTCTGCTGCCCTGTTTGGTTGGCTACCTCTGCCACCATTTTGTTGCTGTTCTGCCGCCTTGAACTGGATGCTCTCCGCCCTGCTCCACTCAGCCTTGGGCCAACCGAATATGGACTGAAACCTCCACAAACTGTGAGCTAAATAAACCTTTCCTTCCTTCATTTTGAGTGTTGGGTATTTGTCCCGGCAATGAGCAAAAAGTAACTAATACACACTGTGATAGCAGGAAACACTTGTTTATGCTGTTGATGCATAAGTTTAAGTCTTTTATACCTTGACTACTACTGTGAGATTCACCCCTTTCAAGAATGTAGTAATAGTGATAATCATTTCTTGAATATTTACCATAGGCCTAAAACTGGAGAAGTTTTCCTATATGTACTATGCCTAAGAGAAACACTGAGACTCACTGAAGTTAATTTGCTGAGGGTCATGTAGTTCTTTGCATGGGAGGTGCTAAAAAAAAAAACCTCATTTGTAGGGTATAGGGGTGAAAGGTACAAGCTTTCATGAATAAATGAGGTACAACCTCAAAAACATGGATGATTTGTAGACCAAAGCTTTAGACTTTATACTCTTACCAAGAGTTTGATATAGAGCCGGTTGCACAAGGATGTTGGACTCAGACTCGGACAGAGTTATAGCCAAGATGTGAGATGAGCTTTCTGGGGCCTCCAGCCAATGGACACACATGCTGGGCAGTGTGTGCATGAACACATCAGGTCAGAGTTGAATCTTCCCATTTTTCAAGTGCAGAGCCTGGGTGCAAACAGTTCTGTGGGTTCCAGGTCTGCTGAGCAGCAGCTTGAATGTTATCGTTTGGGGGACATTTGATCCTTTCTGACCTGATGAGCCAGGGCAGAAAATTACTTCCTCATTTTCTTATGAAAGTTGGATTCTCAAAGACCAATTTCTCTCAACACTTAGAATCCCCAGTTACCCATAAGCCATGTTATCGACACCATCACATAGCATAATATCATAGCCTCAGAGTCCAAAGGCTCTTCTAACGCTCTCCACAGGACCACTGCCTTCTCTGCCACTTGGCGGAAGCTTTAGGCACTAGAGAAAGTCAGTGTTTCTCTTTCTTCCAGGTGTCCCACAGCCTTTCACTGAGGTCTGCCCGTTAAGGTAGAAGCCATTATCCCATTCTCTGGGAGACAAAACTGTATCTTAAAGAAGCCTGTCACAATGATTAGGGTAGGTGTCAGACATGGATGCTGTAACCCCACAAGAGAGGTACAAAGTCCTCAAGGTATAAAGAAGCAGCACAATTGTCCTAAGAAGGAAGACCTCCCTTGGGGAAGTGTCTACAGATGTGGTGAACTCCTGCCTGAAGTCATTGACCTGACTTGGCCTCAGATCTGTTGCTTTATGTTGTGATAATACATGTCCATTGTCCTCCACTAAGTAGGCAGAAAGGATCCAGGACTTGAAGGTTTTGCCATGTGTTTTTAAAGAGTTGAGTTTCTATTGTTAAGTCTCACTTTCTTTATTAGCAGAAGAGGACATAGTCCTAATTCTTAATAGTATTTATGTGGTTAGTATACCTGCCTCCATAGAGCTAAGGGTACCATGTGTACCTGAAAGCCCAGTCAGCGGTAGCATCCTCTGTTAGTGAAGCTTGATTGCTGCTGCTGCTGCTGCTGCTGCGGAAGGCCATTCTCCTTATTCATCTGGAACAACAACATGCTCTGCCTTGATTATGAATTATTCAGTGGGTCAAGTCTTGTCTCTCACATTGATTCAATACCGGAAGTCCCCTTTTTCCCTCTGTGCATGAGAAGGTAGAATTTCTCAGACATGCTTCTGTGACATTTTGGACTAGACGGTTCTTTGTTCAAGGAGGGGTGTGACCCAAATTTCTTGGATGTTTGGCAGAATCCCTGGCCTCAGACTCCCAGAGGCCAGTATCTGCCACTCAACTGTAGCAACTCTATTGCCACATGTCGACGAGGCCGGGAGGCCAAATCCCTGGCGGAGGGTCACAGTAATAACATGTCCTGTCCCTGTGAGGGAAGGCAGGCTGTTCTGGCTCCTGTTCCATAGTCAAGAATAATCCTTGGACCCAGACTACGAAGGACTGCATCCCAGCTCATAGAGTAGCCTCGGAGACAATGGTCCCAACTTCACTTTCTTTTTAAATGTTATTTATTTATTTATTTATTTATTTATTTATTTATTTATTGTTCTATTTTTCTATTTTTTGTTTAATTTTATGCAAGAAAGGTAAAACAAAATTTCATGGGAAAACAATAGTTAATGCATTGCCTACGTCATCTTTAAAGTAGCTGTTCAGAGTACAAGATATGGATACATAAGGACCTGGGGAGATAGCTCTGTGGCACAAGTACATGCCTGGCAAGTGCAAGGTTGTGAGTTCAAACCCCGGTCCCCCCTCCCCCACAAAAAAAGGAGATAAAATTTTCTCCAATTGATATTAATACAAACCTTCCTTTTCAATGAACTAAGAGGCAGTAATGGTATAACCAACTTGGACTTTTTCTATTTTCTCTTCTGTCCTTTCCCCTCCTTCCCCTCCATCCTTTATTTTGAACAATTCCTTCTCATTTCACAATGTAATATCTGTTGTACATTCTAGACCTTATTTATCCAGTTTCACTTTCTAGAACACCTCTTGAGTTGAGCTGCCATGCCCTTTACTAGAACTACTCTGAGAACCCTCTTTGTAGTTCCACCGGTGGGCCCCCCAGGCCCCTGCCCTCCACCAAGGCAGCCTCCTCCCCTGTACTCTCTCCCTCCTTCTACTCTGCTCACCTCTTCCCTTCACGTGATCATGTGGATACCAGAAAAGCAACCTTCCATCAAGGAAGAGGGACCAAAATGATACCAAGATAAAAGCCAGACTCAGCTTTGCCCCAAATTTCAAACTTCCCAGGGACAGAGTCTCACCAAGAAGCAAACCCTGGTGTTGGGATGGTGGCTCTGGTGAGCTTCCCATGTGCCCTGGGAGGAAAGATCTTGGCCAGCTCTGTGTCACCCTGCGGAGTCCAACCAGGTGAGAGTGGGCACAGAGCAGGATGTTCTGGTTCACTCCGCCGGTCCCTATAGTGAGACCCTCCAGGTCCCTTTGGCATCCTTGGAAGAATCCTTCAGAATGCCCCAAAATAACTCCTCCCTCTTCCCCCACCTCCCTGCTGTGGGTCCCCTCTGCCTAGCCGTCTCCCCTGAAGAAGGCCAGCATACAGTCTAGTGCATGGGGTAGGGGTGTGTAGCATTTTGTCTGAATAGGCCCCTATGTTCCCATAATTTATAGTGGTAAGTAATCTTATTTGCAAAGCAAGCCCTTACAGTTATAAAAAAAACAAGTTAATTGACTTGCATAAAAATCAAACATGTAAAAGTTTTCCATCTTAACACAAACAGCACACTGAGCCCATTTGTACAATAGCTACAATGCAGCAGGGCCAGTGTCTGGACTACCTGGACCGGCCTCTTTCATAACCCAAAATGGAATCTTAAACCCTGACAGGGCCACATACCGATGAGAGTTACTGAATTTAGAGTCAGTCACTCAACTAATTATACGACATTTTATTTTTTTCCTTGTGTCAATAAACAAACTTGGGTCTGACTTCTGACACGGAGTCCTAGAAGCCAATTAAGAGGCGTTCCCAATATATTACAGGGCTGACCAACAAGGATAGCTTTTCTTGGAAAAGTGAACATCATGTTTCTTTTAATGAGTGTGAAAATATATGAGTTTCTTAATCACTGGCAATTTCAATGGAGTCCATCCGAGGCAAGGAAATCACTGACTCCCAGCCCAGGAATGAACAGGGGCCAGGATCTCAATGAGACTTTTACTCTGGAATCTTCTGGTGAGAGACCACTGGGAAGGCAACCTATAGTAATGACATGACAAGAGTCATGGGTCTGCTCCAGGTCCCCAAGAAAGGCCGGGGAGGAAGATGTCTCATGGCTGAATTTCCTGCAGGAAGCAGTGAGACCCCACCTTAGTGGTGTGGGCACTGCGTGATAAACCAGAGAACTGCAAAATCACAGAGCCGAGTGAAGTAGTCCTAACCTTGCCTCTGCCACGAACTTACCTCATCCTCATGCCACACACTGGCAACCTCATGCCACCTACTGGGTGTTTCCCAGCGTGCTCCAGGTATCTGCACTTGCTGCTACCCAAGGAGCCCATTTCACAGGTAAGGAGAGGGAGAGAAACTAATTCTAGTAAGTGCGCATCATGTGTGGGTAACCTCTCTTGCTGTCTCCTACTCAGCCCTGAAATAAACTGCCAGCCCGCACAAATGACCCTGACTTACGGC
Source organism: Myocastor coypus (assembly GCA_004027025.1). Classification (NCBI taxonomy): domain Eukaryota; kingdom Metazoa; phylum Chordata; class Mammalia; order Rodentia; family Myocastoridae; genus Myocastor; species Myocastor coypus. The sequence continues at coordinate 18,337 of PVJA010033612.1, read as the reverse complement.
TGTGACAGGAGTGTGCGAGACAAGGTCATGCAGTAAGTCAGTGGCAGAGGCCAGGTCAGGGCTACTCCGCTCGGCTCTGTTATTTGCTCGCTTCTCTGGGTGGAGCAGATACAGCCCCAGCCAGAGCTCCAGAATGCAGGATTAGGCAGGATCTGCCGCAGCCACCTGCCAATGCCTCCAGAATCCTCCCTGGGTGCTAGGTTCCAAGTGAGGATTTGTGGCTCCCAGGAGGTGCACTGCGATTTCATAGGAGGCCAAACAAAAGTGTGTTATGGTGGAGATATTCCCAGGGGAAGAGCATCTCATCCGGCTGCGTGGTGAGGTATGGAAGTGGAGCGGATGGGAATTACTTTAAAGAGGAAATGACCCTAGGGAACAGGGAGGGAAGGACAGGCAGGGGGTGGGCTAGCACGAGCCTAGGCCCAAACAGGAGAGCAGAGGATACTCCGTCAGGCCTCAGCGCTGCAAGGGGAGCTGGTGCCTAAGGAAGAGCATGCATCTAGCCAAGGTCAGAAGCATGACCCAGAGGCCTCCAAGCAGAAGAGGCCAGGTGGAAGACATTGTGAGGTTCTCAGCCCTGAAGCAGACTGAGGGGGGCATGTCTGGGCTGAGACGGACAGGTGCCTAAACTAAGACAGTGGGGGTGGTGGCCGACACTGCAACCCAGGGATGATACTCCCATGGAGCTCCACAAGGGGTTAGGGGAAGGGGCTCTGCAGCTGGTCTACCTGGGCCCTGATGCTGCCTTGCTCTGACCCCAAGCAAGAGAGACTTAGCGTCTCTATCGCTCAGTTTCTCCTTTGCAAAATAAGATGCTATCGGGCTTGTTGGGAGACTTAAGTTCATTCATTAAAAACTCTTAGAATCTAAAACAAAAAGTCGCTGATAAATGCAAAATTCTGGGGCTGAGGAAATAGCTTAGCAGTTTCACATCCTGCCTAGGAAGTGCAAGGACCGGGGTCCAATCCTCAGTACTGCATGCTGTGCCAGCTCGAACAGGGCATGGTGGCACTGGGGAGGCTGATACAGAAAAATCGCCCTGAGTCTGAGCTGCATAGCAACACCCAGTACCAAATAAATAAGTGATTAAAAAAAAAAAAAAAGCATTAAATGTAAAATGTTGAAGAGCTCTCATCTGAAGAATCGCTGTAGGTGTCCCAGTCCTGTGGGGCCTCTGGGCCCTGGGCCTGCAGTAGTGCTCTGTCGGTGGATGCTGTTCCAGCTGTTCCTACCATCACCATTGCTACCTCTGCAACAAGGGTCCCCCGCCTTCCTGCTGCAGCAGGACTCAGAGTCACCGTCCCTGGCCACGACCTGTCCAGGCAACCTGACGTGCCACCCAGGAGGGCAAGACCAACAGTCTTGCCACCTACACGGAGCACATGCGTGCGCCAGGGGTGCGCAGCCCAACTCGTTAGCACAACAGGGCCGCCTTCTTTTCGGCGCTGCGCCTCAGCTCCGCATGTGCTTTGCTCCGCGTGGAGGTCCCCGTTATTTATGTTTGGAAAATGCATTCGGGGCAGTTCCCAGAAGCACTTACAGAGCTCTTATTTAATTGCTACTTTATAAACTCGCTGCTGTGAAGAGTGAGCGATTGATGGCCTAGCCTGGCACCTGGAGTAGCCTTGCTGCAAATGCTTTTCCGAGAATAGGCTGGGAGCCACAGACCCTGGAATCGAAGGCCCCGTGCAGCCCTGGCCTGCATCCAACTCCAGAGGGCCTGCAGGACTTGTCACCCTAATCACCAGCTTTGGGACAGCAGCAGCTGTTGGTGTGGTCACACACACACACACACACACACACACACACAAAGACCCTTCATCAGCTCAGGGTCAAGGGCGCTGGAGCAGGCAGGGAGAGGAGAGGCCTGATTACTAGCCACGTACCATCCCCTTTCTAAAGACCTGTAAAACCCAGCTCTGAGGACATGCCTCAGACATAGGCCAAGGGGCACTACTCAGGTCTTTCAATCCCATCTGTCATTTACCTGGCTCTAAAACCTCAGGATCAGGCAGGCCCAGGCTTCTAGCCCCAGCCCCCCATACTCAAAGTACCTTAGTTCATCTGTGAGCCTGTGTTTTCCACCCTATAAAATACAGCTCAGAGCTTCCATTTCTCAGTGTCATTGAGTGAGGTGCTGTTATCATTGTGCTGCTCCAGGAATGTAGAAGCACAGGATCGATAGATGCTATTTATTGGCTTTCTATAGCTACAGAAATAAAAGATGAAGTGCTTACATAATGCGCTAAACTTCCCAGCCAGATGAAATACAGACCTTCACAATTACTCCTTCTATTTATGCAGCCACTGTGCAAAGCCAGGTTATAATGCTTGGTGGTTCCCAAAAGCACTTTGCAAGGTTTCACCCAAGCAACCTCCACTGCCCAGTAGGTTTTGGATTCTGGGCCTCACTTTACAGCTAGCGGGCTAAGGCTCCTGTCAGCGGGGCCACTTGGTCAGTTTCTACCCTCAGATCTTGCTCATTTTCCTTCACACCATGCTACTCAGCTAGCCCACTGTGAGCCCAAGGCCCACGTCCACTCGGGTGTACAGTCTCCTGCAATAGTGAACGGGGACCCCAGCGCCGACAGGATCGTGTGTGTGTGTGTGTAGGATGGCCCGTGATTTCCGAGGTTATCTCCTAGCATGCCTCGCTGTTTGCACCCTAGTCTTTGCTGAGTCTCTGCCCCTGAGGGAAGCTAACTGCCACGTCACAAACACCTGGGCAGCCCTAAGGGGAAGACATTGTGAAGAGAGATTGAGACCTGCCAAAAGCCAGGATCTATTCTCTAGGCACCAGGTTAAACCATTGTGAAATCTCCAGCCCAGGATTAAGACTTCCATCCCCTTCTGGCTACAAACTCACAAGGGATCCCAAAGCCAGAACCACCCGGCCAAGTCATCCCAAAATTCCCGGCCCGCTGAAAGTAGGAGGTGATAAGTGGATCTTATAGCCAGGGTTTTCAAAGGAACAAATTTAATAATACGTATAGTTTATATGGTTATTTTATAATATTCACCCAAAGAACCAATTGCAAAAGAGTACAAGAGATCTCTGTATGTACTAGAGACCCAAAGAAACCAGCTGAGATTCTGGATTCCATGGACTCCTGCCTGAGTCCAGCTGGAATTTCTAGTAACATCTTAGGCAAATCTGGTTCGAGAACTTGAACCAGAAGGAGGATCACAGGGGCCAGTGATAAATGCCAGAAGGTCTGTGCCAGTGGGACGAAGGATCTGTGTCAGCACGCTGAGTGATCTGTAATGGAATGGAGACAGGAAGCAATGCCAACAGTAAGGACCAAAGCTCCCCGGAAGAGAACCACAGCCATCCTCAGCCAGCGCAAGGTCCCCAAGCTTCTCTGATGATGACAAAATGTGAGTTCATATCAGGAGAACCGATGTGACGAGCTTGTCCAGAAGAATCCACAGCACACCATCTTCCCTCTAGGTCTCCTTCTATGCTGTTGGCAACCACCCTCGGGTGGGTCTGCCACACCCGGAGCCACACTGGGCCTTGCAAGTTTCCCACTGGTTAACCCACCACACTGTTTGACATTTTATACTGACAAATGTAGGGGCAATTTGTGATGCCCCAATAAATAGCTAATACATCATTACTCCCCCTCTGCCCCAGCTTATCTTGAGTCTATCTTCCCTACTTGAAGCTGAATAGCACATGCGCTTTAGACTAGACTGGCACTGTAGTTTTTATATGTGGCTGTGTTTTTGTTGGATGCTTTTATTCTACCATTTTCAGGGGCAAAAGAGTGAGAAATTGAGAGAATGCACTCCCGAAATTCAGGCCATGCTAGCATTACTGTATGTGTGCAACCCCCTCAAAGAAAGACCCTAATAATCCCAGCTTTTCTGAGAGCAAGCGATCAGCTCCTATTTGGACACTTCAAGGCCAGCACTTCAGCCTTTCTGCCTGCTGTGTCCTCAGTTCAGAACCTCATTATTTTTCACCAGAGCTATAACAACAGTCTTCTAGCAATTTCCCCCCTTTCAGATATACCTCTCTTTTTCTTCCACACTGATGCCACGCGAATGTCATCATTTAAAAAATCTAAATCATTTATTTATTTATTTATTTATTTATTTATTTGGCATGGAGTCTCACCGCCCAGCTCAGACTCATGGTGATCCTCCTACCTCAGTCTCCCCGGTGCTGGGATTCTAGGTGTGTGACATTACACCTGGGATTCTAGGGCTGGCATGGCATGTGGTACTGGGAATTCAACCCAGGTCCTTACACTTGCCAGTCAGGCATCCAGCGCTAAGCTATCTCCCTAGCCCCACCATTGCTTTATAAATGCTCTCTAAAACCCCTTTGCTATACTCTTGTTCCTTTGCAAGAGAAAACCTGGTTCACAGCATGTGCGGCGAGACCCTTCCTGGTTGGCTTCCGCTTGCAGTTCCTCTTTGCCGAATCATTCACAGGTCTCCAAGTGTGTGCAGCCTTGGCCTGAGCTATGCTTTGCGTCTGGAAGGTCCTCCCTGCTTTGCCCACTGGCAAGCTTGGATTCACCTTCGAAACTCAACCCACTCATTGCTGCTTTGGACTCCTCCTCCTGCCAGTTCTCCAAGCAGGGTTAGTTCCCTTCTGTGCTCCTGGCTCTATCTGTCCGATAACACGGAACATATTGTTAGAATTCTATATCCATCTGCCTCCCCCGAGCCACTGAGAACTCCTAGAGTTCTCTCCATCTCTGTTCTTTTGGCTTCTGGTTCAAAGAGTTGGCATGCAGTAGCTGCTCAGTGAAAATTCATGGCATGAGAAGATTTGAAGAGAGAGAAGGACACTCGTGGAGCAGGGCCCACATGTGTGCACCTCCCTGGCACGACGTTAGGCACACAGGGGGCACATCAGAAATGTCAAGGCGGTGCCTCTTCTGTTCAGGGGCAGGCCTTGTTTATTTAATCATGGCCCCAGAGCTTCTCCAAGCACTTCCAGAAATTCACAGAATGGCCTGACTTTTCGCTTGATTTAAACTCTCCCTGAACTCTGTGGTCTGCTGATCCCTGCTCATCTTTATCCCTGCCAGGTCTCCTGGAATCTTTGTGTTTTTCTTTCATGAACTCGACTCGTGGGTTTCGTAAGGTCATATAGCATTGACCTTGAGCTGTCTGCTCTTCCTAGAATCCTGCAGGACTCATTTGCTCATTCATTCGCTTGTCCTAAGGTTAGGGTGTGAGCCTGCGATGGACCAAGCAACCTCCCTGCCAGGGTCCAGGAGCCCCAGCAAGTTCTGCGTCCCTGGACAAGTGATTTATTTAGCACATTTGGAAAGGCGAGGCTAGAACATCGCCTGTCTCCTGAGGCTGTCACACACATCCCAAGAGGTGCTGTAACTCCTTGATTAGTGCTTAGTCATGTAACAGACTTTCCTTTAGTACCCGTATGGGTGAGGCATTTTTACATGCCAGAGAGTGTTATACAAGCTCCCTGCATGCTGGCATGCACAGATTAGAGTCAGGAAAGGACACTTACAGCCACAGAGAGGCTGCAAATGTACTACAGAGCAGATATGCTCCACGTGGTTTACCAGGAGCCAGGAGAAGGGAGCGAAGGTGAGTGCTATCGAGGCGCCTGAATATACATCACTCAACAAGTGACAGGGCACTGGGTACCCACGATGCAGGCCAGGAAACCACACGGGGAAAGGAAGTGAGCTCATACGTGGCATGCACAGGACCTCAAGAGCAGTGACGGCCACTGAGTAATGACAGTGGAGAGGTGGCTGCGGACACCTGGACTTGCAGGACCTTAGCCAGCGCGCTACTCAAATGCCAGGCCAGAGAAGAAACAGACATCAAGGGGACCTGGCACCCTTTGCATGCATTTAAGAAAACTTGCTTTGGTGACAATTAGCTTGATGGCTACTGAAATAGTCCGGGGCGACATGGAAGGAATAAAGGGAAGAAAGATTAGGGAACGAATGCAAGAGGCACTTGGAGCAGATGCTTGGCGTGCTCTGTTGCTAAGAGGACAGATAATAAATAGGTCAGGTTTTTCAGATCACCTCATCTACCCCGAGTTCTCAGGTCTGCATTTGTATTGCAATATAGCTTTATTTCCAAAGGAGACTGCAGGCCAGACTTGCCCCACAGGCCCCAGTTGGCCACCTCCTGGCTGAGAAGGTGATGGGAAAAGAATTGCCAGCCATCCAGCAGGGTTAGGGAAAGTGTAGGAAAAGGCAACTGAGGGGCTGTGAGAGTCTCAAGTGACGCCCTGGCCCAACACCCTGCCTTCTTCCCAGGTGACCTAGCTCTATGCCCCATCAAGCCATTGTTTTCTTCAAAAATATAGGAAAGGGGGCCAGCCAGATAGCTCAGTGGACTAAAGCACATGCTCAGGCAGAGTGCAGTGGCCAGGGTTCGATCCCCAGCAGGCTGTGCTGGCCCGTGGGGCATATTGAGAGGGCGACTGAGACTGGGCATGGTGGCACATGCCTGTCATTCCAGCATTGGAGAGGCTGAAAACAGCAGGATCCCTATGAGTCTGATCTAGGTAGTAAGACCCTGTACAGCCTCTAGACCCTGTCCTAAATTCATAAAAAAATGAAATCAATAAGTTAAAAAAATATAGGGAAGGGGAGTCAATAAGTCCTTCTGTACTGGACTATGGGTTTCTAAGAGCCACTGCCTCCTGGTGCGCTGTAGGACTCCTGACCGTGCTCCCTCCAGGCTTTGGAAAGACTGGGGAGCAGTTGTGAAACCCTGGCTGGCCCACAGTCTAACCTCACAGATTGCCTGGCCGCCCATTCTCAGCACAGGCCCACTCCAGGCCTGGAGGAAGTATCAGAGCAACCGCTGCCCCGGCTGAGCTCCGCAGCCGGAAAAAGACTGACCGGAGGGCAGGCGGCGCACGCGCGCACACACACACACACACACACACACACACACACTCCAGCCAGACTGTTTGGACTCATGCAGTAACAGACGCTGGAAAACGCCATGCGAATCCAATTTGGGGAAGTCGCAAGTCCCAAGAAACCTGGCTACTTAAAGACATCCTGAAGGTGTTGCAGGCTGTGCTACCTCCCCCAGCTTCTCCGTGGTGTAGATGCAGCGGTCGGCAACTGGCAAGCAAATGAGTGTGACTGTGTCCCGATAAACCTAATGCACATAACTGGAGTGTAAAGTTACGTCCTCCGCACCGTTGATGGGGACATGGATTGATGCAAAACTTTTGAAGGCGCTTTGGTTATAGCTTTCAAGCTGTTAAAATATCCCTTGGCCAGTTCTGGGATTATTATCACCTGGAAGCACTTGCAAATAAATAAGTTCTAGACTATCTACTTGGCAGTATTTATTGTGGTCATAGGTTAAAATGCCAGGTTCATCTGGAGGAAAAGGATTAAACTGTAGCTCGTTCATAAGACAAAATATACATTTATTAGAAGTTTGTGACTGGTGACATAGTCCAGTACACTAAGCACTTGCTTTGGCAAGTGCAGGGACCAGGATTCGATCCCCGGTCCCACACACCACACTGGTCCCATCCCCAGGGTGGCACGCTGAGCTGTTGAGTCCTAGTGTGGTGGTACACATCCGTAATCCCAGGCTGAGGAGGCTGAAAATAGAAGGATCACTATTAGTCTGAGCTGCACAGTGAGACCCTGTACCAAATACATAAAATGAAAAAAAAAAAAAGTTGTAGCAGTAAACAAATAGCCTTCATTTACTGTTATGTTTAAAAAAACATAATTGGCATTAAAATGTAAGTAATTCAGTTTTAGAAAAATAACTTCATAGGTCCCAATGTAAGTATACACAAACATAGCAGGATCAGCATGAGGGTGGGGCCAGTCGGGTGTCCAGGACTGAAACCGAAGAGGATTGTCAGTCCCAGCTTCTTGGAAGGGTCAGCTCTATGCTGTGCACACTGAGGGTTAGGGTCTCCTTAAATTTTACATTCTTTTTCGTGTGGCAAAAAAGATAAAATTTCCCAACAAGATGACAGGAGAGTAACAACAGTAATACATTGCATCTTACTATCTTTAAAGTAGTTACTCAGAGGACAAGATATGGAAATAAAAATTCTCCAGCCAATGGTAGCATAAACCTTCCTTTCCTGTGAACTAAAAGACACCAATAACATAACCAGCTGGCACTTGGGGGTTGAAGGATCCTAAAGGGTCTTTTACGGTCCTTTACTCATGGGAACCTGACTTAGGTCCCTAATGACCATGGTCCCCAGCTATATCTATTTGCCTATAAAAATCTGAAGTTTCTTCTTCTTTATGGCTGGATAGTACTACATCGTATAAGGAGACCACATCGCTTTTTATCTCTCCTCAGTTGACTAGCATTGGGGTTTTTTTCCAAGATTTATACATGACAAATTGTGCTCTATAAACATAGGCGCACATGGGTGCTATGGTGTGGCATTCTTAGCTATTCTGGGGAAGGGGGAAGAGCTGTGTCAAATAGGGCCTCTGCTCCTAGTCTTTTGACAAATCTCCAAACTGGTTTCCACAGAAGTTGTACCAGTCCACACTGAACTCTGTATTTTGAGGCACAGAAAAACATCTGGGGATGACACACCAGTTATCTCTAGAGGGAAGTTCTGAGGGAAAGCAGAGAAAAAGTGCATCGAGTACTTGGACGCTCAAGATGCTTAGGATGGTGATAAATTCTTCCCCAAGCAGGACACGTTTCCTGTCTGCCCACAGCCAGTGGCCAAGGCAACGGTCACTCTGGGTAGAATAGGCCAAGAAGCGCTCTCTTTTCTCTGGGAGTGGCATGAGTGAAAGTCATCCAGAACGGCACTGGGGATATTTTTTGAACAAATAATTCAGTCTGCCAGTAGTGACTGTATCAGCCAGCTTTCTGTCATTATAACAAAATATCTAGGATCATTAACTTATAAAGAGAAAAGGTTTACTTTGGCTTAGTCCCGCAGGTCCTAGTTTGTGATCCACTGAGGATTTTTGGGGCTAGGCGCGCCATGATGAAAATGCGTGGGACAGTATCTGGCTCACCACAGGGCCTAGGAGCAAAAGAAGAAGAGAGAGGAGCTGGCCTTCCAGTCACCCTAGGTGGGACCTGGAGACCCATGGGACTCTGTGGATGGAACACCCCAGTGACCTAAGGACTTCCCATGAGGCCCAGCCCCACAGGGCTTCACCACCTCCCACTAACACTACCCTGGATACCAAATCTGTAACATGCACACCCTTTAGGGTCCTTTAACCCCCAAGCTAGAGCGAGACCCAAGTCCCCTGTCACATTACTGTTCTTCTGTTTCTGGCATTGCCTCCAAGGCCTCCCAGTCACCAAATAACACTTCACTTTCTAGAAGTTCCTCTAAACAGCAAAGGACAGGCCAAGAGCGGAAGGTGTACGGCAGCGGACATGATGCTCCTTCACAGTGTCTCCAGGATCAGGCTCCATCCTAAGGGAAGGTGAGAGAGCACAGAGGCCCATCACTCCCTAGAGCCCCACTAGAGGAGTATTAGTGAGCAAAAAGAGAAGACAGGTGAGCAATACCATGCACCACGAACCCATGGGCACAACTTCTCAAGAGAGCACGCTTTGCTCCCTCACACTTGGAGCTAAGTGATGTCAGAGGCTGAGTGTTCCGGATTACACAACCACCCAGGGGCTACACTGGAGCTCCCCATCCAGCTGTGTCTGCCTCCTTGTCCAATACTCCTCTGTCTCAGTTACTTTTTACTCATTGCTGGAACAAATACCTGACACTGGAACTGAAGGAAGGAAAGGTTTATTTAGCTCACAGTTTGTGGAGGATTGAGTTCAAACTCTGTTGGTTCCAAGGCGGCACAAAACAATGAAAAACAGAGGAGGAGCTATAGTTATGGCATCCACCAAGCCTCTCCCTTCCAAATTCTGTGCCTATGCAGAGCTCCTCCAAAGTGGTGTGCCTGCAAAGACCAAGCTCCTCCAAAGACGAGGACTTCTCCAAGGAAGAGGGGCAAGGCTGGGCCAGGGCAGGAAGCAGCCAGGGCAGGGCCAGGCTGGGCTGATCGCACAAAGTCTTCCTCAACTCTTTTCATACACTTTTTGTGCTGAGTCACTCTGGGGTGGGTGATCCCAGGGCAGGCCCTCCGCATCCTGCAGGACGGGGGCCCCCATCCAGCCAAGTGTCCTCAAGTTGACACAATGTATCAACTGACACAGCCTCCAAAGAACACTGGCAACATAGAAATAATCTTGTCCTCAGTCATCTAAGGCTTAATGCACCCCAAATCATTGATCCTGACATACTGACACAAGGCCAGGAAGGACTGTGTAGGTACCAAACCCTCTCAAGACAAAGGGTAGAAAATTGGACCATGAGCCCCAGCTGTGTGTCACATTAGTTCTTTCTAAATAAACACAGTACATGTCTAAACCTCTCCCCAGTACTGTTATTTATATCTGCAAAATGGGAATGAGAATGTCTATCCCAAAGACTTTCTGAAGAGATGCAGGAAAACAATATAAGCACGGTTGCCTGGCACAGGGAAACTTGACCCTTCTGCCCCAAGGTTCTCTTTGCTGTCTGAGATTTCCTTGGAATGTCTTATAAATCCATCCCATCTTTCCATCACTAAGCATGGTCATCTCGGAATGGTTCTGCCTTGACGTCTCCTAGTATTGCTTGACAGCAACCCCCAACCAGACCAAGAATACAGCAAAGTAAATTAAGTTTTCCTAAGAGATTCCAGATGTCAAACTCGAACAACCAAGAATAGCTGAACATCTTTGAATTATCAGATGCTTTGGCCTGATTACTATTTGGGGAGACTCCTTCCTGCTGCTCTCTTCTTTCATTCCCTCAAAATAACCATGAGTGTCCTTCAGCAGTCTCCTGACTGCTGATGAAGGAGGGCCCCTGCAGAATGTGAACGGCAGCACACGCAAGGCTTTGTGGGTGCTGTGCATCTCGGGAGCCCGTTCTCCAGATCGACGCATGTGCAGAGCACTGGTCTCCGTGCTGGTGACCTTCACATGTCCAGGGTCTTTTGAAGGAGAGACTTGAGCTAAGTGAGCAGACATCTACATGAAGTTGCCTGCTATCCCTTTTCTGAGAAAACAGGGAGGGGGTGGAGTCATCAATATATTTTGGCTAGAAGGAAGAGGAGGCATTAGCAGAGGCAGACAGACGGTCTCCATTGCTCTGCAGATGATGGGGAGGGGGGTATTGGTCCCCGGGGGAGGAAGTGGCATGTGGCACCCATTCTGATTGCCATCCTTGGCAGCATCCTGGCTGGATTTCACTCCTCCTTGGCAAGACTTGCACTTCCCAATAACTGCCATGAAAGAGCACAGCCATGGGAGATGTCGGTCCCCAGCCCTGGCTGGGAGTCAGTGTCCAGCAGCACCTCATGGGCAGAAGTGGTCTCATCCTTTCCCTCCAGATGTCTTGGAGATGTGCTACTGTCTATGCACTGGGATGCAAGCTGAGGAACAAGGCAACCCAGCCCTGAGGAGCTTCTGATCAAGGCAGCCTGCTAGCCACTGGCCGACAGGCAGACTCAATACTGTCTCAAGGAAAATTCACTCCCAGAATGTGAGCACTCAGCAGTGTCCGAGACTAAAAATGCTAGTAGACATTCATTCCTGTGGCAGCACCTGGCTAAGGCCTCTGATCAGCTCCTGCTACCAACACCCTTAGAAATACCTCCCTGACCCTGTCTTTCCCAAACCAAGGATCCCAGCCATTCTCTTATGGGTCTCCAGTAGATTCTTTTTCATTTAATCATTATCTTTGGTTGCTTGTAGTTAAGGAATATTATGGCTGCTTTGTACTCTGGGAGGCACATAACTCTGTGTGTGTGTGTGTGTGTGTGTGTGTGTGTGTGTGTGTGTGTGTACATGTATGTGCATGGGTGTGTGTCTAGGTATAATCATGTTTTATTCCACAAAAGCTAAGGCCACATCTTGGCCTCCCAATCGCACCTTATCCACCTCCCTAGCTTGGAACCCTTCCTCATAGACCTCTTAGGTCCCAACATCCCAAGGTAAGGAAGAAAATCCTGGGAGCCTATCTTGGTTCATTTTCTCTCATTGCTGAGACAACATACCTGATGCCCACAATTCAGGAAGGAAAGGTTTATTTAGCTTACAGTTTGTGGAGGTTTCGGTCCATACTCGGTTGGCTCGAAGGCAGAGCAGTGCATGTCAGAGGGGCAACAATTCATGATCATGGAAACTAACAAAAACGGCCGGAGCAAAAAGGGAGAAGAGTGAGCACAAGCCTTCCTAGGGTGGGTGTAGCACTTGCACGCCTGATCCCTGAAGCACACACCTGTAATCCCAGCACCAGACCGTGAATCAATCACAAGCTCTAGAAGCTTGTCTCATGACTGCATGAGGCTTTGGGGGATGTCTAGACACAAACCACAACTGAGTCCTAAGTCTCTTCTTGGAGCCAGAGCAATCCTTCTACACAGTGCTGGGAAAGGGATGGCAAAGGCTACAAGAGGGGAAAACAGATATTCTGGGGCTAGTGGGCCAGGCTGCATGTTGGCATGTCCCACAAAGCTGCTCAGCCTTCCAGGATGGGCAGGGAAACTCTTTCTGTCACCAGGGCTCAGGGAGTCCAATGCCCTCACTGTTGGCAGTGGGAGGTCAGGAAGGGGGTCCCACTCATCCTTGAAGAGGCCTCTCAGTTTAGAGCAGCCAGGGGTGGGCCCAGGCAGAGCGATTGAAGATGAGCAACATAGCTGGCATTTACTATTGAAAACACACAAGGGCAAATATTTGGCCAAGTGTTTATTTGCTAGTGGAACTTTTTAAATGGTTGAATGGAGCCCAAGTGTCAGCATGGGGAGTTTGATTAAAAACAAACCAGAGAAGTGTTTCTCCCCAGTTGTGAACTTGGAGAAGTTTTTATTGCTTTGGCTCTGGAACCCCAGCAAGCTCTTTGCTTCAACTCCAAACACCCTCCATGCCCCCCAGGAATGTTACTGAGGAACCGTGAGAAGGACGATCCCAAGCTTCGCTCTGCTGCCCACTGTTGCCTGTAAGGCCAGGCCTTCCATCCGGCTGTCCTTTTCCCTTTCCTACTTGTTTCTCCACTTCCTGAGGGCAGCACCTGGGAAGTGTCTGCTGCAATGCATTCCACAAAGCTGGGATGGTGAAGGATAGGACTTGCTTTGCTATGGGGTCTCCATCTCTTCTCTCCTGGAAGAAAGCTGCTGGGCTCCTCGCAGCCCTCTGTACTCTGCTGGCTCCATGTCTGGCACTTCCCCTATCTCATTTAGGTTCTCTTCCCCAGAGAGATTTTTCACCCGCACTTTCCAGGTGAGAAACCTAAGGCTCAAAGGAAGTTCAAAGGCTGTTACTGGAAGCCACCATGTTGGAAAGTGGCCAAACAAGATAGTGATCCATCCTAGTAGAGACCTACACTCTGTTCTCTGCCCTCCTCCTGTGCCCCCAGCTGTTGCCAGCAGCCTTTGTGCTGGACACTGCAAGACAAAGCAGCAAGCCTGTGCCATTAGGGGTGAAGTTGTGCCAGGCTTAACCTCCCAGTCCCAGCCCTGGTTCCCTGGGCAACAGACTCCAAACCCAGGACACCAGAGTCACACAACCAGGGGTCAGCCATAATCGTCACCTGTTCCTCACATTCACCTTGTTCCGGAAAATAGGCAAACAAGGAGGAGAAAGCTCAGACCCCAGAAATTTGCCCTGTTGCTCCTTGAGAACATTCCTCTCCTCACCCCTTCTTCCTTCTCTTCTACCTCCTGTGTCCGCAGCTGTGCTTCCGAGGCACTAGACCTAGGGTCACGTGGTTAAGGGCAATTAAACATCATCTCTGGACTTCATGGGCCCACTAGTAAATGGGAGGAGTCTTACTTCTAGACAACAGGATTATTAACCTAACATTTAGCACCACCACTAAGTAGTGGCCCAAAATGCACTGCGTTTCCCTTCACCGCATGTACACACACACACACACACACACACACACTGCATGTCACGTGCATAAATGCCCTGGTTCCTGAAAGAGAGGGGGAAGCTTGCACCTCCAGCCTAAGGCAGCTCCTTGCCCCCAACCGAAAGAGTGAATAGTCAAAGCCAGCCCTTTACCCCTCACGACTCCGCAAATTACAAGCAAACAAGACTGCTCATGATAGGCGGCCCTGGAGTGTGGCCAGATTCCTGAGGGTGAGAAAAATATCACACTAAATCTCCAGGAGACAGTTCCCAGAGAGAAGCCGTTCTTCCCCAGGGACCCCTGCCTTGCCAACACCGCCTGACCTGCGTCCCTCGGGGGACCCATTTGGAATGGGGCCGGCGTGGTGCAGGGACTTCATTTGTTCGTAACGGGCCTGGCAGGACCAAGGAGGCATCTCAGTCTCCACCTCACAAAGGGAGAAACTGAGGCTCAGGGAAAAGTAGCAGACCCCAGTCACAGCCACTTGGGATAAATTCTCTACCCCTGAGCCAAGGGCAGACACACATTTCCAGTAGGGAGAGTTGGATTCGTGCATTCTGGGTGCTGCAAAATAGTGTAGACTGAAAGAAACAGAGAGAGAGAGAGATGTTTTGCTTTAATTATGCAAATTACTAGAACTTAGACAAATGTTTGGTTGGGCAGGAGTTAAAAGAAAATTAAGAAATATTTCCTTAGACAGTGAGGGTGAGCAATCCAACAGGAATTACGTAAAAACCGCTCTCCCTTTTTATGAAGTCTCCCCACTCCTCCCTCCTCCCTTGCTTCTCTGTCCCCTCCCCCATACACAAAATTGCTCTACAGTTGTTTCATTTAAAAAAAAAAATATTTAGAGGCTCCACCCTTCTCCCCTGTGAGAAGCAGTTTAACCAAGTCAAAAGACCCTGCAACGAAATGTGGTAACACGCCTGTAACCGCAGCATGCTGGAAAGCTGAGGCAAGAGGATTGGGAGTTCGAGCCCAGCACAGCCCAGCCCGGCCTGGGCAACATTGTGACTTAGCAAGAGCCCATCTTACAATAAGAAAATAAAGTTTAAAACTAAGATTTTTGAGGTATAACTCAGGGAAGAGGTACCAACTTCGATCTCTAGTACCAAAAATTAAAAAATGAGAATCTGAACTATAGAAACAGTGAGACTAGCACTGAACTCCCAGAGTCCCAAGCAACCTGGGACAGACAAGCGGCTCAGTACATCTGAGCTGAGTTCCTGGTCTTCCAAACGTGTGGGGGCTCCTGGCTCTTAGAAGGGTCTCGTCCCTTCTGCGTCCTGTTTCTCAGTAGCAACAGGATAAAGCCCAGTCCTCTTCTCTCATTAGACTCCAGGTCACCCATGGGGCACCAAACTTCATTCTAGAAGAAGTTTAATTTCTGGAAACTTTACAGAAGGGCTTCTGGAGTATACTGTCTTAAGCCAATGGGGTATTGTCATAAAACCATCACAGCATGGTGGTCACTCGACATGTTGTTGTAGCTCATTCGATCTTAGGCCAGACTGTGGAGTAGATGTGTGCAACCCTACGTCATAGTCAGTGAGCCAAAGTTCAGATTCCATGGCCCAGAGTGAGAGGAGTCAGGCCTGGGCTTCCCCCTTGCACCTGCCTGATTCTAAACTCGTTTCTCTTTCTCCTCTACCCTACGGCTTCTATCCATATACGTCAAAGTATCTCCTCCTTCTCTCGAGACACTGAAGTCAGAGGATGAAGGAATAAAAGCAAGGGGGTGGGAGGCCTGGGGGGAGGGGGCTGAGAGTTCCTTTGCTTTCTGGACTGAGTAGAAACAGTCCAATTCCATTTTTCACTGTCAGTCGCATCGTAAGAGTACAAAGGCGTCAGCCAAACCTCTAAATATTTAAGAGTAACCGAGCTCCAGATTAAATTAATATCCACACTCAGACAGTAGCAGCAACTGAGAAATTGCCAAGCTAGTTCTACTCTCATGAGAAAGGAGAGAAAGAAAATACCAGCCAGGGCCTTCGATCAGGGGCCCTGAAATCAGATCTGGACAGGGCAATGCTGTGCTGGGGAGCTTGAGCACAATCGGACCTTTTCATGTGTCCCTTCAGCCTGCTCCTTTCTCACTGGGGTCCCAGCGAACGGCTCCCCTCCAGCGACAATGAATTGGTACCACAGCGATCCGGGCTGTTTTGACACCAAGCATCAATTCCACAGCCTTGGTTTCCATCGACAGACCCATTATTCGGGCTCATTACAAGGCTGGGCTGAGTTTTCCCATCAGAATGGAAACTTTCATTCACTCAGCTTTTCACTGGCCCAGGAAGGAAAGACAAAGCGGGGAAGGCAGGAGGGAGCTAGGCTCAAGTTCTTAGAGAATGCGCGCGGTGTGTTTGCTCCCTGGAGTAGAACCTAGAGAAGGGAAATGTTATGGGGCTGCGACTGGGGTTCCTGGAGGAGCGTTAGAGCTTTCTGGTCACACACACACACACACACACACACACACACACAATCTTCAGATGCCAGAGAGAAGAGCAAGTGGCAGGAAATGAATGTCATCTAATCATAGGGTAGAGGAGTAAAGGCTATTAGAACCCTGGCCCTCCTGCCAAACTCTACACAGCCCACTGGAGAAAGCACCTGCTATGCTCGGGGACCCCAGACAGGTGCACCATGTCCCTCCCAGGGCCTTCCACGGAGAGGAAGGAGCGCAGCCCACCGTGGTGAGTACCTGCTGTACCCTCATTCCCGGGACAAGTTCCTCATGGAGACTTCCTGGAGATGACGGCAGGATGTGTTAAGAAACCTGCTCTCCCAATAGGAATTCCTTAGTCGGCTTGACTTAGGTCAATAAGCAGTTGAGAGAGATCCATTTGCAAAACAGTCTTAATCACCATGCAAAGCCCCAGGCTGTGTGTGTGTGTGTGTGTGTGTGTGTGTGTGTGTGTGTGTGTGTGTGCACTGACACGACCCCAGCTTCACACTTCTGTTCAATTCACATTTTTTCCTGTCAGGACTTCCTTAACCGCATCTCTTTCAAGGAGTTGCCTTGCCTCTTTTTGGAAAACAAAAGAATGCTAGGACGCAAAAGGGACAAAAATCAATGCATCATTTATGTGAAGAGCCAAGAACCAGATTTGGTCCCATCCTCTGCAAAGCCATTGGGGACAGTGATCACCGTCCTTGTGCTTCGCATGAGAAGATTCAGATACTGAGAGCTTGAATGAAGTGCCCAATACCACCCAGCTCCTCAGAAGACAGCCGGGATGCTAACCCGAGGTTTTCTGACTTCAAAACCCATGTTCTTCCCACTGTCCTGCTCCACCAGATGTCCCTCCCATACAGGTTGGCCCACAAAGCCTCCTGTCCAAAAGGTATCAGACTCTCAAGAAAGTCCAGAGTCTAAGAGTAGAGACATAGAAGCTGCCACCATCCGCATCTCCTCCTCCTTCACCAATGATAAGACAAGAGGACACAGGTACAGGCTCCGTCTCCCTGTCCTTCTCTCTAGTGCAAGCTGGGCCGTTCCTGAGACCACGCATCCAGGCCTTGGCACCTTCCCTCTGGAGCTGCCTGTGCTAGGGGGGAACCTCCTGCCGTGTTTCTGATGTGCATGCATCCTGCCTGGTCTCCACTCCAAGTTCAAGAAGCCGTGAGAGCCTTTTCTGAGCACCCTTCTCTCTCTCTCTCTCTCTCTCTCTCTCTCTCTCTCTCTCTCTCTCTCTCTCTCTCTCTCTTTCTGACAGCTTTTCTCTTGGAATCAGAGAACAAGGCTCTGCTAAATGAAAATGTAACTCAGACCACAATGGAATCAACCAGGGATGAATATCGCATGGTATGATCACCCCAGAGACACTGGCTCTGCAGCTGAGACTCCCACTGGGCACAGTGCTTAGTTGGCCAGAGGCAGGGAAGATGCTGCCCAAGTATATATCTAAAAGTCCTGCACTTTATTTCCTACAATAGGGCTCATCTCTTCACTGTATAGGAGAGGAAGCAAGTCTCTGAGAGTTAAGGAGACTCTCATTTATTTAGTGGCTACTGTGTGCTAGGCACCTGTTATCTCTGCCCTACCCTATCCTGGTAGGTGGCAGGAAGGCATGCCAATGTCCTAAGAAATTTCTATCTTTCAGCACAGTATGGTGGCGAACACCTGTAATCTCAGCACTCAGGAGGATGAGGCAGGAGGGGTGCTATGAGTTTGAGGCCAGCCTGAGTCCTGTAGTGAGTTCAAGGCCAGCCTAAACTGCATAATAAGACCCTATCTCAAAGTAGGAGGAGAAGGAAGAGGAGGAAGAGGAAGAAAAAGAGGAGGAGAAAAAGAAGGAAGGGAAAGAGGAGGAAAAGAAAGAAAAAGAGGAGAAGGAGAAGGAGAATGAGGAGGAGGAGGAAGAAGGAGAAGGGGGAGGAGAAGGAGAAGAAGAAGAAGAAGAAGAAGAAGAAGAAGAAGAAGAAGAAGAAGAAGAAGAAGAA